>VWZO01008827.1:0-23047 GCA_013396975.1 Bucco capensis | reverse complement strand
CTCAAAGGGCCCACACTACCTCTAGACTTCCTTTTGCTTCCAACATACTTGAAAAATCTCTTCTTGCTATCCTTGACCTCTCTAGCCAGCTTGAGATCTAAGGAGGCCTTAGCTCTCGTTGCCTCCCTACACCCTCTGACAACCTCCCTATATTCCTCCCAAGTGGCTTGCCCATTCTTCCAGGTACTATATATATCCTTCTTAAGCCTAATCTTATCCAGTAGTTCCCTACTCAACCATGTAGGTCTCCTAATGCTTTTACTAGATTTCCTACTCTTTGGGATGTTTCTATTATAGACCTCCATGAACCCCTCCTATGTGAGTCCTTCCCGTGGGCTACAGTTCTTCCTGAGCTGCTCCAGCATGGATCTTTTCCACAAGGTCCAGTCCTTCAGGGACAGACTGCCCCAATGTGAGTTCTCCACAGGGTCACAAATCCTGCCAGAAAACCTACTTCAGCATGGGTTTTTCTCTTCATAGGTTCACAGCTCCTGCCAGGAGCTTTCTCCAGCAGAGGTTTCCCGCAGTCTCACAGTCTCCTGTGGGTGAATCCAGCTGCTCCAGCATGGGGTACTCCATGGGCTGCAGGCAGATATCTGCTCCACCGTTGACTGCATGAGCTGCAGATACTGCCTCACCATGGTCTTCCCTGGGGGCTGCAGCGAATTCTCTGCTTCTAGCCTGGAGCACGTCCTCCCTGACACTGTTAGAGAAGAGAGTTTGTTTAGACTGCAATCTGAAAAAGCACAACATTTTACAGTCCAAAACCCTCTGGGTGTTCATTTTAAAGCAAGTTTGTCCCAGTCTATGCAACAACCTGTGCAGTGAAGTCAGCAGAGCTGCACACCATGTTCTGTTCTGCATTTGGAACAGTACAAAATTTGAAGGTTGGGTAAACTACATCTTATCCAGTTTAGGGCCGCCACTGACTCCACTCTGCTGTGCACCCTTAAGGCTCAACTTCTGGAGAGGTACAGGGATGACACCAACAGAAATGTTTGCTTTCCAGGAGAGCAGGCATTCATTTGATTTACGGTTTTTCCAGGTGTGATAAAAGCAAGCAGGTCAGCAGCACTAGCTTGCCACCATCTCCCTCTCCTTAGGTGACTGTCTTCTGGATCACTTGCAGGAATGTCCTAGTTTCAGCTAGAGCAGAATTGATTCTGCTAAGGCAGTATTGCTTCCAGCCAAGGTTCCTTTAAAAATGAGTTCTTTTATCTGAAAGCTGGCAGTATGTTTTCAAAACATTAGCAACTTCTAATAGCTTAAGCCTAAAATGTTTGGATTACTAAGCTAAGAATTGGAATGTAAACTTTCTGTGATTTCACAGAGAAGTCAGGAGGGGTGCAGGGTGCATAGGCTGCACCTATGGGAAGGAACAGGCAAGACAGCTGACCCCAGACTGACCAACTGAGTATTCCATTTCATACACGTCATGCTCCATATAAATTCAGGAGGCAGTTCCCTCTGCCTTCTTCTTTCGCTTTCCCTTGCAGTCGTGCTGTGGTAATATAGCGATCGGGAGGGAGAGCGGGAGGTTTAAATCTTGGCGCTGGCTCTTTATATTTATATATATTTTGTCTGCTGCTACTGCTTTCTATTAGAAGTAATTAAAACTACTCTGTCTTTTCCAATCCACATGTCTTGTTGTTTCACTCTGCCCTGTGGGCTAGAGCAAAGAGCACACAGCCCCATGCCACACTCAGCTGTGCTATTACCTCCATGGGTGCCGCAACTCTCCTGGGCTTCAGAGAAATCTCAGAAGCCAGTGCTTGGTGAGGGGTCTCAGTGACACTCCTGGGAACAAGAAGGAACCAGCTGGGCAAAAGAGAACCTAGCTCCCTTAGGAGTGGATGCTAAGAAGCTACTGGCAGGCATCTTTGGGAGCTATGGCCAAGTCCTTGGAGGACACAGCTCTGTGTTGGATTGAGGGCCGCCCCAGGTTCTATGAGCCTCTGCCAGCGCTGCCCTCCTAATATTCATGCCAGAAAGCTGATGATCGCAGCACATGTCCCTTCTTGTTGTCCCCACAGAAACTGCTGCCTCTCTCATGCTCTCAGGGCACAATGAGAGTGGACTGACCACTTCGTCTGTAGTTTCCTCTCCAAGCTGGAGATGAGTGAACAGCAGGTGAACTGCAAAGCTTTCCTGGGAGGGAGCTTGTCTTGCCTAAGTTTGGCAGCAGAGGATCCTTGGCAGTAGGGTGCCTCCATATCAGGGGCTGAGCACCGGCTCCCTTGAACAAGCTGGGGCTGCAAATGCCATCCCGTTTACCTTGGCAGCATGATGACCTCATCTTGATTGACTTGACTAAAATTGTTTTTGCCAGCAAAGGGCACAATATTCGTCATCTTGGAGTCCTGCAAGGGAACAGGGACATGTCAGGAACACTGTCCCAATGCTGAGGACACCTGATGATTGCAAACTGTCTTGCTGTTCAAAGATGCAAAAGTTGCCTCTAAGAAAACCTCACATAACCTTCTCCTTGAGAACACCAGCTCCTCCCTTGAAGGAGCTGAGAGCTACTGAGACTTGGCCAAGCTCATTGAAAGGATGTCTAGGCCAGGTGACAAGGCAGATGATGGTAGCCATGAGAAAGCATTGCCACAGAGACACAACGAGGAGCCACAGAGAAAGAAAAACTCATCCTGAGAAGAGCTGCCAGCATGTTCCCTGTTGCATCCAGCTCCAGAAGGCAGTCATCAAAGAAGTTCATACTGAGTACTTTTCTTCACACAGCAAGGATGCCAATGCCTGTGAAGGAGAATTCCACCTCTTTCTTGTCTCTGAGGGCCGCAGCAAAGAGAAGCAGGGTCTCACGTATGCACCACTCCATGATTTCTTGGTGGAAGGGTATGTCTGTGGCAATCTGCTCAAAGTCCAGCTGAATGCATGGTGTCTCATTTCAGAAACAAGCACAAAACAATCAAGTCACTGTCACTGCAGTTCAGCTGACTCTGGGACTAGGTCCCCTCACGATCCAGCCCTTGGGGAATGCTCTGGCAGAAAGCACTCCTCTTTGTTCTTTGTCCACGTAACCAGAATGAGTCTCATGGACAGGAGAAGGCAAAGAGAAGATTTGCCTCCTGCTGCAAGCAACAAGCTGGAGCGTAGGATGGCTGGTTCCTCAGGGAAAGCCAGGTTGCTGAGCCACCATATATGTGTCCATGCAGTGTGGTCCCCAGGTTGGAAAAGCCTTTGCTTGGCCATGTCACAGAATTGTCGGCAACAAACAAAATGTAAGGTCTGTGAAGGTGAAGCTCCCATCTCCTCACCTGGAATTATGCTCTTTGCACACTTAATCCTGTAATATTTCTTCATATACTTGCACAGCTGGAACACGGGTCTCTCCACGGGCAAACCCTTATTCTCTCCCACCGTGGCACACATTGGTATAAGTGCAAATGTCCCGACTCCTATCTCCACTGCCTGAAAATGAAGCTAGGTGAGGGAGCATTGGCAGACATGTGCAGGGGAAGAAGGATGCCACATGACTCACATGGCCTTGAGGATGGTACTGTTTGCCCAACTCCAAAGGTTCCAATGGGTAGGATGGAGCACAGGCAGGAGACCAGACTCACCCTTTTCTGCAAGAGCTGTCTCCAGATGTACTGAGATGTGCCAGCCCAGACTTTGCAGATTTCTGGAAAGCAAAAGCAAGGCATGTCATGTTCTGAGTCAGCAAAGGCCAAACATCCAGCACGCCCCTACCCATGGAGGCAACAGTGAACTTCCCTCAAGCTCCCACCCACCATAAGGAAACACTAGGATGACTGGAGATGCCCAGCTGCTTTCTTAACCTCTTCCCTGCTGCCTCCAAGAAGCCCACTCTGTGCCTAGGACAGGCCTGGAGAGAGGAAAGGCAAGTAGTAGTAGTGTTTTTGGGAAAAGGGTCCTGCCTTTTGACACAGGCAGTGGCTAGCAGCCTGGGCTACCAAAGCCACCCTTGAGCCCCAGGGCAGCATCAGACTATTAGCCAGGGCTCTCCTTGCAGCTGCCAGTCCGTTGTAGGAGACCCCCGCTACAGCTCCAGCCCCAGCCTCAGGGTTTCCACAGTTTGTCTCCACTTCCTGTTTGCTCTGAAAGCACCCCTGCAAGGGCTTTCCATGGCTTTACCACTGGTGGTGAGCTTCTTGAGGGTAGGGAGCTCCTCAGGCTTCAAGAGCACATATTTCATCATCTTTGCCCCCAGGCACTGCAGCAGGTGAGGAAGAGATGCTTGTCCTGCTACAAAACCCCCTCTGCTCCTCTCCTTATTCTCACGACTTCCCCTAGGTCTTCTCCTACACTCACTCACTGCCTCCTCTTCTCTGTTCTTGCCAGCAGGGCAGCTCCTGCAGAGCAGAGGGATGGTGAGAGCAGCCCTGATATTGCCATGCCTTGCCAGGGAGTGTGTGTGGCCAGAGGCAATATGGAAGATGTAGCTATTACTGTGACACAGAGTCCACTGCAACACTGTGTTTTGTCACACAGCTGTGGCTGTAGGGACTTGACCTTTGGCCCCAGGATGGGCAGGGTGGCTCCATAGTGCACCTCAGGCTGCTGCACTGACACTCCTGCCTGGATATCTCAACTCAGCCTCCCTCGGCTGGCCGTGGAGGTACTCCTGGAAGCTGGGAAGGAATGTGCATTGATGCTGAAGGGGCTTTGCACACTCAGAGCAGGGCTGGAGAGGTCTAGCACAGGACACAGGGGGAAGCAATCTGATGCCTTTTTTTCATGAGACAAAGCTCAGGCCCTCCTATGCCCTAGGGCCATGGGAATGTCCCTCTTTTACCCTACCAAGATACACAAAAGAGGACTGTGACAGCACATAGTGCACAGGCTGCTGCAAAAACACAATGTGCCCTGCAAATGCATCCTACCAGGCACACCTGCCACCTTGGAATAATTCACTTGGCATGACCATTGGCTTCCCAAATATTCCAGCCATCTCCCAGACGTCCCACTATTCCATGAGGATCTTAAGCAGAGCTCCAGGAGCAGAAGATACACTAACATAAGTGCCCTGCAGGTAGAAGCCACAAGGAGACCATTACCCAAACATGAAGCAAAGGTCCCATCAGCTGAAGTCCCAGTACTGGAGCAATAAGGAGGCCTTAAAAGTCTATCCTAATAAACAGCTTGTTTATTTCAGAAGCATTTTGGCTAACTTGCTCTTCCTACCAAAGAAGAGAAGACAGGCGATATTAAGAAGATATTAAGAAGAGAGATTGGCACTTTTTAAGTTCAGATTAACTAGCAAGAGGCAAATGAAGGCCTCAGGTCCAACAGTTACTGCAGCAACGTTGTGGGACATATATCTACCCCTCCGCTAACAAGAAGTACTTCTTGTATCATGTATGTGCCTAGGGAAGAATATCCCTTCCTTAGCCACAGAAGAAATTTGTCAAGCACTGAAACACCGCAATGATATGAGAGATAAGCAGGTGTCTTAGGATCATCATTCCAGTTGTAACACTGGAAACATAAAATTCTAACACAGGATCTGAAACACTAATGGCATCTTTTTCTTTTTTAGTATTTTGTACAATACGGAGAAGAATATGATTTTAAAATAAAATCTGTGTTGTGAAGCTGGTTAGAAAATTGAAACCATATTTTATAGAGAATCTTCTAACAAATCAATGAGAAATACTCATAGCAATAAACTAGAAAAGATAGAGTTATAAAACCTTAAAAAGAAAAAGCTTGAATATCGGTTTCAGAGAATCAAAGAATGTTAGGGGTTGGAAAGGACCTCTGGAGATCATCTAGTCCACCCCACCTGCCAGAACAGGATAACCTAGAGTAGGTTGCACAGGATGGTGTCTAGTTGGGTTTTGAATATCTCCAGAGATGGAGACTCAACCACCTCCCTGGGCAGCCTGTTCCAGTGCTCCACCACCTTCAAAGTAAACAATTTCCTCCTTCTGTTAAGATGGAACTTCCTCCATGCTAGTTTTCTCCGATTGCCTCTTGTTCAGCCACTAGTTACCACAGAAAAAACAGTGGTTCCATGGTCCTCATACCCACCATTTTTAACTATTTATAAACATTGATAAGATACCCTCTCAGTCTTCTCGACTAAACATCCAGCTCACTCAGCCTCTCCACATAAGGGAGATCCCCAGGACCCCTAGTCATTTTAGCAGTCCTTCTCTGTACCCTCTTCAGAAGTTTCCTATTTCTCTTAAACAGGGGACACCAGAACTGGATACAATACTCCCGAAGTGGCCTCACCAGGGCAGAGTAGAGGGGAAAGATAACCTCCCTCAACCTGCTGGCCATAATCTTCTTGATGCTCTCCAGGATGCTTTTAGACTTCCTGGACACAAGGGCACATTGCTGGCTCATGGTCATCCTGCTGTCCACCCAGACACCCAGATCTTTTTCCACTGGACTGCTTTCCAGCAGATCAGCCCCTAGCTGTACTGGTACATGGGGTTATTCCTCCCTAGATGCATCATCCTACAGTTGCCTTTGTTAAATTTCATGAGGTTTTTTTTCTGCCCAGCTCTCCAGCCTGTCCAGGTCACGCTGAATGGCAGCACAGCCTGATGGTGTATCAGCCAATCCTCCTAGTTTTGTGTCATAATTTTTGAGGCTATGAGACTAATTTATTATAATATATTGAAGTACTAAAGTAGAGATGTGATACAAATTCTTCCCTGTCATGTCACAAGGAGTACCCTGTCAGTTTTAGTTAGTCACCATTGCCATTATTTCCAGAAAGACACTACTCACAACATAGGTGATGATCTCACGGCTACTTGAAAATTACACTCCCCTGACGCTATTATCTACTTTTTCCATCTATCTAGATGCAATTTATAAGATTAAATTCCTCTGTTTTGTTTGATATAATTGTAGTATCTTTGTAATTGCACATTTAACTTCTGGCTGATGAAGTTGTGTATAAATCCATTCAGTCTGAATTAGAGGACTCTGAACATGCTACATAGGGAATAAACTCAAGCAGGGGAGGAGCTATTGCCGTTTGCTTCTTATTCTGAACTGCTTAATACTGCCTGATCTTAGAGATTTCTTGGCAACCTGCTGAGGGATTATTTCAGCCTTTGTTATACTTTTAGAGTCACGTATAGGACCTAATGTGTGTATCACTGCTTTCAAAGAACACCTTTCTGTAAAAGGTACAAATTGTTCCCTGTATGCTTTCATTCTTTTTTTTTTTGTTTTTGTTTTTGTTTCTTTGGGGTTTTTTTGTTGTATTTTTTTAAACTAAGGTTACTGAAAAAAGCAAACATACTAAGCAAAACACTGTCAAACATTATTTTGCATTAATATGAAGCTTTCTCACTTTGATTGGAAATGAAAAGAGGGAAGACTGTTATGTAGAGGAGGCTTTTCAGTAGCTAGGGGGAAAACAAACTCTGGAATATCAGCTTTCTGTGTTTGTCTTGAGCCTGAGTCAAAGTATTAATTGCTAGCTAGGAAATTTCAGGGCAAACAGAGCCCCAAAAACAGTATTAAAGAGTTTCAAAGTTTAAAAAAACAGATTAAAATGAAAAAATAAAGATAGGAATCAAGAAATGACATCACATTGCCAATGAAACTTCTGCCTTTAAGTGCAAATGAGTAAAGAGAAGAAGTTATTAGCAATTCCAGGTGAAATCTAAATGAAATTGAAGGGGATAGTAAAAAATGAAATGGTTGCCATGTTAAATTTGGTTTTCCTCTAAGGGAAGACATGACTAAACCATACTGGCTTCATGGGTAATAAAGCACAGATGATAAAGGAGGTACAGTGGAACAGAGTAACATAAAAGTCAGTAGAAGCATATACTTTTTAAAATTGGTGTTGGTTTTTTTTTTTAATGTGTAGATATGCTTTTTGGAATATAATGTTAATATTTTAAGCTTGCTTACTATAATTTAATTTTAGAAGATAAGAAAGAATGAGGGATAGCAAGAATATCAGCTAGGAAAGCATAAGACAGAATAACTTTTTCACTTGCCTAGTGTTCATCCTGAACAACAGGACATGCAAAAAATTAAGAGGCAAATCCACATTTTGTGAAACTGTATTAGAACCATAGAATCATCACAGCTGGAAAGGACCTTCAAGATCATCAAGTCCAACCAACAGCCCTACACTACTGCTATCCCTAAACCAGCCCCCAAAGTGCCACATCTACCTGTTTCTTGAAAACCTCCAGGGTTGGTCACTCTACCACTTTCCTGGGCAGCCTTTTCCAACACTGCACAAGTGTTGCAAGGTCTAATTTAAAAAATGCAGATGCTCTTTGGAGTGCAAAGACTGAAGACTCCATGTATAATGCCATGAGACAGATCAAACAACCCAAGATGGTGCTTCGTTTGTCTCCATTGTTGTCTTCTGATATGAGCCATGTGTTCCCATCCTATCCTTCAGTAAGTAAGCAAAAAAGTAATCTTTTTTACTTGCTGTGCAGTCAGTTTTTCATGTAGCCAGTTTATCATGTAGCTGCTCAGCTCCAGAGATGGTGTGAAGAAAATGGGCAGGAATAAGACAGGAAGGAAAAGGAAGAAGGGGTGGGCAGAGCCCTCCTGGGGTCTAGTTGCAAAAGTCTGGGCACATGCAGGCCTGGCAGGAGCAGGGCCAGCACTGTTTACAGAGCAAGGTGGGCACCAGGCCAGGTGCAGGACAGCAGCCTTCTCCATGATGTAGTGGAGTGGGTTCCCAGAGACCACAATATTGCAGTCAACATGAGACTGACCATCATGGAAGTGGCCTTCCGCCTGCATTTTGAGAAAGATTGACAATGATTGCACAAGGCTGCTAGCCCCCAAAGCCCACTGCAGGCATCTCTCTTGAGCTGTGGGCCTTACTGGAACCCACCCTTTTACTGAAGGCTACATTGTGTGTAGGATAAGAAGGTTTCAAGCTCAGGATGGCTGCAGAATGTGATCACTTCTTGAGGAACACCAAGCCTTTCTACAATGGTTTGGGGAGTGTTCTGTTCTGCAGCCTGGTAGTTCTTGCTTTGTTTATATTTGGACTTTTGCTTTTAGTTGGTTTTGGATGAAACTGCATGTAATGGCTTCTGTTAGGTGTTTCATGATATCTGGTTCTTTATTAGGGAAAGTCTCCATCTCTAAACTTTTATGGATACATGATTTGCATATACTAGATGACTATCTGTGTGGGAGGATTTATCCTTGTTAAAGGAGTCTAGCAAACAGGAATAACTAACAGTGACTTTGGCAATGAAGATGGATGTAAAGAGCAGTAGAAAACCTGCTTCAGACAGCATGGAGTTGCTTAACACTGTGCAGTGATGCAGTGGTGATGTGCAAGGATGATCCCTGCACCAACTAGAAAAGCTGTTGTGGCATGTTAAAGGCATTGACCCAGCTGGAGCTCAGGAAGGAAGATGTTGCAGTTCAGGTCCTGGGATTCAGGAATAGCCTATTTACTCTCCTCCTGTGGAGGAGATGGTGGTCCTTGTTGAGTTGCAGAGGAAGAATCCATTGAAGAGGTGAGCAGACTATGTATTGCCTGGGGTGGGCAACAAAGAGGCTGATGGGGTCTTGCGTTTCCTCCCTACCAGAATGGCCCTATGATCCTCATATAGACTCTGCCCATTTTGTGGAAATTTTTTTTTTCGCAAGGCACAGGGACAGGGAGAAACAAAAAGACGAGTAGATTCTTAAAATGTCCCATTGCAAATTGCCAGAATTTATGCATAAGGAATCTTATGTAAAAGAGATTGCGGACTGGTCTCACAAAGCTTGATGTGTCATTTAGTCTGCTTATAGCAACCCATTTCCAAGAGGCATGCTTACCTTCTTCCTGCACAGTGAGGTGTCCTTCAACTTCCTCCCATAAAATGCTTGGCTTCACCTTTGAACATCTTCAACTTTCACTGGTCTTACTTCAAGAAGAATATTCATTACTTCTGAAATCTCTATATACTCTAAATAACTGAGATGAAAGAGTCTGGAAGTCTTCTTTTCCAAAGCAGTCAGAATTTGGGAGCATAGGTGTGTAGCCACATATAGATTTCTATGGTGGCATTGTCACATCACCACCCCAATGCCCACCCCAATACCCTACCATTTCCTGCTCTTTTGTCCTTCTAAATGGCAATTAGAAATGTTGACACTTCCCTCATTACAACGTATGAGAAAAGCTTGGTAATTGTTTGTACAGTCTTTGCAAATAGATCTTGGGTAGACTGGATCTATTCAATGGAGACTTAATTGAGACTCATGAATGATATTTCAACATTATTTGTTGTTCAATCAGTGTTATGATGCTAGTAATGATGTTCATTTGGTATATAGCTGACAGTTTCCAAAAGCAAAGACAAATTGTGTTCAGACAGAGTAGGGCTGGTTTCAAGGACAGCTGATACTGCACATGGATGCTCTGGGGATTTTGAGAATAGCAACCTGCTGGTCAACTTTGACAAGTAAATGAGAATGTCTTCAAGATTATTCTCTTAGTTATGAAATATTATATAAAATATAACTTAATAAATTGTTACATAAGTTGTCAAGAATTCAAATTAACTTTGGTACTGAAGCTCTGTTACACGTTTCTTGGAATATCCTTGCATCTCAACAGTTGTATACTTGTCAATACATGTATACTTGAATAGAAAATATGAAGATATGTACGTTCTGTTCCTTAGACTGTCAGTTTAAAAGTCTGCTTGCTATGATACAGTTGGATAATTTTAGTAGAGTTGAGGTATGGAAAGCAGGATTTCTGATTTGATTTCAAATCAGAAATCAAATAAATTTAACTGAACAAAGTGAAATGTTACTGACCTTTCCAAAAAGTACTTTATAGTTCAGTATGCTGTCAAGGCAAAAAACAAAATAATAAAGTGCTTTTCACTAATATAATTCTGGTAAAGCCACTTTGAAGTAAATTAGCAAATTACTTTTTCCTAGATGAACTACAATAATCATTCAGCTGTTACTTAAGTATCCCATAAAGGTTTTCCAAACAGAATAACAACTAAATGGTAAGGCAACCAGCCTTCTTTATGAGTTGAATAGATAGGAAAATTGGGAGAGAAAAGACAATGTTGTGTTTTTAGAGTGCTTCAGATCTGATTTGGGTGAGGTATTTTGTAGTCTGTTAATATGTAGAAGTGTTGATCTGATCTGGTTAACTTAGTAGAAGTCACTTACTGAGCTGTAGGTTGGTAACAGTTCATGATAGCCTATGGTATGCATCAAAAATTATTTCTCAAAACTAGTTTTGAATCTCAAGTTGGATCCCATGTAGGAAACATTTTTGCTGCCTTGATTATAAGAGGAAAGATTTACAAGTACTTCTGCTGAAATAAACAGTATTTGGAATAGGTAATATTCATGGGAAATAAAACTGGAAGAAAACTTCTGGATCATCAGTCTTAGTGGAAAGATAGTGGAGTCTAGGTCTTTGTGTAGGTTCATTTTCACACTTTATTTTTATTGGATAAACTTGAATCTACTTGCAAAATTTTTGAACAGTGCTTTGGTGCATAAACAGTCACAATCTATTTTAAAAAATTATTTTATTCTATGTAACCTTCTGAAATTACATCTCTTCTGGATCTGGCTGGGGTGGAGTTAACTTTCTGCATAGCATCCCTTATGGTGTGGTGTTTTGGATTTATTACCAAAGTAGTTGATAACACTAATGTTTTGGTTGTTGCTGAGTAGGGCTTGTACAATGTCAAGGCTTCCTCTGTCTCACACTTAGCCTTGCAAGTGCAAGTGATTGGGAGGGGATAGAACCAGGATATCTGACCTCAACTGGCCAAAGAGATATTCCATAGCATACTACAACACAAACATTGTTGAAACTGAAGGAGAGATGCATTTTGGTTGATCATCAGTCTACTTGTGGGAGGTAATGAGAGCCTTGAGGTTTGAAGGGGGAAAGTGTTAAAAAAAGGCTTTCTAGAGATGAGCCTAGGGACAGGATGCCAGGGTTAGTGGTGAGATCAATATCCCAGCTGAATTGCATTTACACCAACGCACATAGCATAGGAAACAAACAGGAGGAGCTGGAAGCCATTGTGCAGTAGGAAAACTATGACATAGTCATCAACACAGAAACATGGTGGGATGACTTTCATGACTGGAGTGCTGCAAAGGATAGCCATAAGCTCTTGAGAAGGGGTAGGCAAAGAAGGAGAGGAAGTGGGATAGTTCTGTACACTAGGGAGTGCTTCAACTGTGGAGAGCTCAATGATGGTGATGATAAGGTCAGGTACTTATGGATAAGGATCAGGGCAAAGGTCAGCAAGGTTGGTATCCTGGTGAGAGTCTGTTATATATATCAGGACAAAGAGGCAGATGAAGTGCTCTACAAGCAGCTGGCAAAAGTATCACCATCACTACTCTTTGATTTGGGTCTGAATGATGTGGATGTCATGCCTCTACAGATTTTGCTTATCCTATTTTATTATCCTATTATTATGATTAGCTATTTTCAGGCTACAAAGAACATTCTGCAACAGGCTTGGGGAGGAGTGGCTGGAGTGCTGCCCAGCAGAGAAGGACCTGGGGGTGTTGACTGACAGCCGGCTGAACATGAGCTAGCAGTGTGCCCAGGTGGCCAAGAAGGCCAATGGCATCCTGGCTTGTATCACAAACAGTGTGGCTAGCAGCAACAGGGAGGTGATCTTCCCCCTGTACTTGGCACTGGTGAGGCCACATCTTGAATACTGTGTGCAATTTTGGCCACTACAGTATAGGAAGGATATGGAGGTGCTGGAGAGGGTGCAGAGAAGGGCAAGTAGGCTGATCAGGGGTCTGGGGAACAGGCCTTATGAGGACAGGCTCGGGGAGCTAGGGCTGTTTAACCTGGAGATATTAGGAAAAATTTCTTCACCGAAAGAGTGGTGCAGTGTTGTGGAATAGGCTGCCCAGGGAGGTGGTGGAGTCACCATCCCTGGAGGTTTTCAAAAAACAGGTAGGTGTGGCACTTCGGGGGCTGGTTTAGGGATAGCAGTAGTGTAAAGCTGTTGGTTGGACTTGATGATCTTGAAGGTCCTTTCTGACTGTGACGGTTCTATGATTCTGTGATTCTCATGGGGGTCTTCAACTTACCAGACGACTACTGGAAATACAATACAGCAGAGAGGAAGAAGTCTAGGAGGTTCCTGGAGTGTCTGGAAGAGTTTCTAGCTGTTGCTGTTTCCTGTTACTAAAGCTGTGTTTCTTGGTACAGATTGGGGTGAAAAATAAAGAATGCAAATATATATATATATATATTTCAGTTTGAAAAATTCCTGGTAAGTAAGTGACATAACAGCTGGTAAGTAAGCCTGTTAGGGGAGGTGACCCACTGTACTTGCCATTTGCAAACAGAGGAACACTCATGGGAGATGTGGTGGTTGGAGGCTATCTTGGGCTAAGGGACCATGGAATGAGAGAGTTCTCAATTCTTCCTGAAAGAAGAGGGCCAGCAAAACTGTTACCTTAACCTTCCAGAGACAAGAAGTTGGACTGTCTAGGACATAGGTTGAGTCCCTTGGGAGATAGTCCTGAAGAACAAAGGGGTCCAGGAGGCTGGACCTTCCTCAAGAAGGAAATCTTGAAGGCACAGGAGCGGGCTGTACCCATGTTCCATAAGAGGAGCAGACAGGGAAGAAGACTGACCTGACAGAACAGACTGAATAGAAAGCTTTGGTTAGGACTCAAGGAAAAAAGATTTTACCACCTCTGGAAGACGGGGGCAGACAACTCAGGAAGATTACAAGGATGTAGTTAGTACATGCAGAGAGAAAATTAGAAAGGTGAAAGCCCAGCTAGTAATTAATCTGGCCACTGTAGTAGATAACATAAAATATTTTTACAAATACATTAACAACAAAGGGAGCACCAAGGAGAATCTTCATCCTTTACTTTATGCTGTGGAGAATATTGTCACCAGGGATGAGGAAAAGGCTGAGGCACTTAATGTCTTCTTTGCCTTAGTCTCTAACAGCCAGATCAGTTATCCTTAGGGTACTCAGCCCCCTGAGCTTGAAAACAGAGATAAGAAGCAATGTGAAGCACCCTTAATCCAGGAGGAAGCAGTTGGCAACCTGCTACACTACTTAGACACAAGTCTATTGGGTTGGTTGGGATCCTGCTGAGGATACTGAGGGAGTTGGCTCAGAAAGCCACTCTCTGTTATTTGTCAGCAGTCCTGGTTAACTGGAAAGGTCCTAGATGACTGGAGACTTGCCAAGGTGGCATCTATCTACAAGAAGGGTTGAAAGGAGGATCTGGGAAACTACAGGTATTTCAGCCTGACCTCGGTGCTGGTGAAGGTTATGAAGCAGATCATTTTGAGTGCAATCACATGGTATATGCAGGACAACCAGGGCATCAGGCCCAGCTAGCATGGGTTCATGAAGTACAGGTCCTGCTTGACCAACTTGATCTTCTTCTGTGATGAGGTTACCCATCTAGTGGATGAGGGAAAGCCTGTAGATGTTGTCTGCCTGGACTTCAGTAAAGCCTTTGATACTGTCTTTCACAGCATTTTCCTGGAGCATCTGGCAGCACGTGGTTTAGACAGGTGTACTCTTCATTGGGTAAGGAACCAGCTGGAGGGCCAAGACCAGAAAGTAATGATGAACAGAGTTAAATCTGGCTGGCAAACAGTCATCAGTGGTGTTCCACAGGGCTCAGTATTGGGACCAATCCTGCTCAACATCTGTATCAATGATCTGAATGAGGGGATCAAGTGCACCCTCAGTAAGTTGGCAGATGAACCCAAGTTGGGCAGAAGTGTTGATCTGTGGGTAGAGAGGCTCTACATAGGGATCTGGACAGTCTGGATCTTTGGGCAGAGACTAATGGTATGAGGTTTAACAAGGCCAAGTGCTAGGTCCTACACTTTGGTCACAGCAACCCCATGCAACAATACATGCTTGAGGAAGTGGCTGCATTGCTGCCTGATGGAAAAGGACCAGGGGTGCTGGTCAACAGCCAGCTGAACAGCAGTGTTCCCAGGTGGCTGAGATAGTCAAGAGCATCCTGGCTTGTATCAGAAATTGTGTGGCCAGCAGGACCAGGGAAGTGATCACGTCCCTGTACTTGACACTGGTGAGGCTGCATCTTGAATACTCTGCTCAGGTAAGCATTGGAGTAGGTCCAGAGAAAAGTTACAAGGCTGGTAAAGGGTCTGGAGAACAGGTCCTATGAAAAACAGCTGAGGGAACTGGGCTTGTTTAGTCGGGAGAAGAGAAGGCTCAGGGGACACCTACCTGAAAGGATGTTGTAGCTAGGTGGTGGTTGGTTTCTTCTCCTAGGTTATTAGTGAGGAGGAAATGGCCTCAAGTTGCATCAGGGGAGGATCATATTGGATATTAGAAAAAGTTGCTTCACAGAGTTGTTAAGCATTAGAACAATTTTCCCAGGGAAGTGCTGCAGTCACTGTCCCTGGAGGTGTTCAAAAAACATGTAGATGTGTCACTTAGTAACATTGTTTAGTGAGCATGTTGGTGATAGATTGATAGCTGGACTTGACGATCTAAGAGGTTTCCTCCAGCCATAAAGATTCTATGATTCTTTGTGTCACTTCTTAATTTTTCTTTGTTTTCTTTTTCTTTATTTATTCTTCTTTCCTTCACTTATTAAACTCTCTTTAACTGCCTTGTGCACTTTCAAATGTCTCCCTGGTCTTGCTATGGAGGAAAATGAGTGAGTGATAGGATTGGGGCTTACCTGCCAGCCAGGGTCAACACAACACACAGTTTGTTCATAAATATAAATGCTTCTTTGAGAGTTGAAATACCAGTAAATGTCTGTTCTTATTAAACAACATTTACTGTAATATTAAGAACTTAAACAAGTTTCAGATAATTTCCCCTGTATTCTTTTTAAAATGCCAATTATTTGTCAGCGAAATTGCAGAAATGAGAAAATTTATATCTTATCTAGCAAATTTTAAATTCTCTGTTTCACTTCAGACTTAGCTAATACTCTCAAAAATAAGATGAGGTTTAATGTTTGATTCAGTGAGAGTGGGGTTACTCATAAAGTTAAGAATACATTTTAATCTTTTGCTGGATTAGTGCCATGCAGCATGTGTCCTATCCAATCTGTGGATCTACAAATAAGAAGGTCACTTTGAAGTACATAAACTTACAGGAGTAAAAGGAGGAATTTTTAGAAACCAGATGTATTTAACCTCAATTTGTTAAAAGGCAGAAAAAGAAAAAGCCTATCTACACAGTTATATCCACTTAACTGAATTGCAAATGACTGTCTGGCTGAGCTTCCTATCTTCTTTCATTACAACTTCAGTGCTGTGGGAGAGTTAAAAAGTAGAGGAGAAACAGACCGTGTTTAAAGTAATGTTGCTAATACTGCTGCTTAGCCAAGGAATTAATAGCTGGCCTCTAGGGAATGTGGTTGGCATCTGGTTCATGGCACGAGTGAGAGCACTGCTACAGAAGCTAGAATACTAGTTATCTTATTAATAAGTTGTTGTCATTTGCATATTTATTATGTGCTACATTTTCTGCCAGAACTATTAATCCTGTGCAGAAGCTTTATTTATGGTTCTAATTCCTTTTGCGTTATCTACTGTGACCAACTACCGAAGGGTAGATATACTATATAAAATAATTCCTGTCTGACTGAATGAATCAATATTCTTATTTATACCATACATATCATCAAAAGTCCCTTGAAAGCTTTTCTGTGATAACAGGAAGTAATAAAACACTGCCCTAAAGAACCAAGGTAAATGCTAAATCCTGAATTTATTAGCCTGAGAACTCTACATCAGCATTTCCCAATCTTAAAAGTGTTGAAGCAAAAAACTTTTCACTCATCACAGTTTAGACTAGGATTTTTTTTAACAATCTGCTGGAAAGATAGTATAGAAAAGATAGATGTATGCAGAAAAAATAGTAGTATGACTATACTTCAGATATAATTTGTTGCCAAGAAGAATATTTTTATAGCTTCATTTTCATCACAACTCCTACCCCTGCCCGTGCTATCACAGCATGTCATTGGTTATTGTTGCCATAGTGACAGCAAATGGGAGGAAAAAATATCCGGGGTTTTTTTGTGTGTGTGAAATGAATCTAATAGTAACAATGTTTGTGTTAAAATCATTGATTTAACTCTAACGTAAGTCTACTACTGTAAATAAAATTTAGTTTCCCTGAAGCTAGTGAAGTTGTGCTGCACCAAAATGAGTCAAAATGAAATCACAGTCAGATCCAAAAATAAGAAGATTGCAAGGAGTAGAAATAGACCCAGAAAAAAAGCATGTTTAATGATGGAGTACATTTCATAATAACAATGGATGCAAAATTATTTCTCGAGTTAGAAGTTCCGATCCAGTCCCACATTTTGCAGCTAGTCACATTTGCTTCAGTGAATCTGCTGGAATTTGTGGATCTAGACACTGTCAATCCCTATGGCTGAGGTGCTTCTCTAGGGAAACACCCGGTCTGTGAGCTCTGCTCTGTCATCTTGAGTCATCTTTTCTCTCTTTCCAAAAATCTTAGAATCTATTTTGCATTAAATGTTACTTATCTTCTTGCACCCTTACTTTTTTCCTGTCCAGTACTGAATTCACGATGTTTAACTTTTTGTGGTTTTAGAAGATGAATACAGCTGTCAACATATTTATTCATGATGCAGAAGCAGTAACAGAAGTGTCTGAAAGAAGTGATTAACCAGCACTACGAATGTGCTACAGGTTGGCTTTCATAAATACAATTATCTTTACACATACACACAATCCTTTAAAACTTGTATATGAAGAACCGCTGAGCTATGTCTAACATTCCTGTTGGGGCTTATGTAGCCCAATGGCATGGTATTTCTATCTGACAAATAATTAAATCTCTGATCAAATTGTCAAGCTGTGTATTAACAATTTCAGTGAAGAAGGAAGCAATCAACTCAAATATAACTTCAAATAGCTCTAATGTTGACAGCAAAGGTGATAAAATCAAGGATGTTTGCAAATTAATTAAGACATGAGCACTAAGCAGTGAATATAAAAGCTATTTAGTGATCAACAATTTGCTCTGGGATTCAGTACTTTGTAAGAATTCTCACCTTTATCCATGGCCCAGCAGTGAGGAATACATCTTAATAGCTCTTTTCCCTATGCTTTATTTCTTACTCTTAGGGAAGAAGGGTATTAAATCCTTCTCATTTTTCTTAGAAGTGGTGAGCTCCGCTTAACTGATAGCCACTCCTAGCCATCAGAAATCTGGATATTAAACTCTTTTATTATCTTCTTTTTGAAAGTGTCATCCACTGGTGTGTGTTACACTAATAAATAATGATAAGTTCATGAGAATGTGAGCAGTAGATTGCTACATGGATTTATTTTGAATGTATTCTAAACACATTGGAGAAAATCAAGCAATTGCAATGATCTGGGACAAATTTAACAGTAACATGTTTCCAATCTTCCATGCTAAAAACCCAATACTAAACTCAATAATCTGTAAATATATGAAAATTCTAGTAGAGAAGACCTTGAAGGTATTGTTTTCTGATGTCAGAACTTCAAGAACAGCATTACAGAGTTATGCAAATGAGTAATAGAAACTTTGAGTGATTCAATGCATGTGAAAGAATAAATGAATAATAATTTGCTGATGGCATGTATGGCACAGCTACAATGATTTGTTGGCCAGAAAGTGGTTATTAGGACTATTACTTCTCTGTAACACTACTTTCTGTAATATTAGTAATTTCTTCAAAATGCATTTTTATTTCTTAAAGAATTTTTAGCAGTCTTTCATTACATATGAATTATTTTAAAGATAATTTCTCTTGCATATCTTGAAAAAATTCTGTTAAAGATTTGATGTCTCTTTAGGCAAAGTCTTGATCACACCGAAGCTATTGTGATGTTTGCTATTCATTTCACTCTGACCTGCCAAAATAGGTTTTCTTGCTGTAAACACAGGACCGTGTATAAGTTGGTCCAGGATAAATTTTATTTATTTTCGTTATCAATAACTTCCTGTTTGTTATTGTTATCAATGTTTAAACATTCAAAAAATGCAGGAATAAAAACTAAAGGTCAAACTTTCAAGAAAGAAAGGAACAATAGCACTGAGGCATCGTACAACAAAAAAGATTAGCTGAAAGTCTAGAGACGAAAGATAAAACTTTTATCATATTTATGACTTTCTACCCTCTGCAGAAGGTAGTGTTCCTTTAATAATCAAGATAACTCTTGCTACGATGCTGCAGCTAATAATAGCTTTCCAGTTTCTTATTAGGATAATACAAATGCAAAATAAACTGTTTTTCTGTGAGCATATCACTTTAAATGTTTTTCTGTCCATGTGCATTTTTGGCACATATAAGAAATACTTTAAAATTGCAGAGGGGAAAAGTCCAGTTTTCAGAAATTTTAAATCTTTATTAACTTCACTTATGAGAAGCTTTTTAATAAAGAGATTCCAGGATGGTTTATCTAACACAAAATTTTGATATTATTTGCAAAATACGTAAACTAATATATGACAATGCATTAAATAAAAGCATGTAGATATTTCTGTATGTTATTTGTAGAGTTTGAGCGGTTTTGAAATTCTGTTTACATTCAGATGAGATTTTCTAGTACTTCACTGCACTCAGCCAGAATTTTGTGTTTCACTTCAAGGAAATGATATGTAGAGCCAAGGGAACTGTAGTTATTGAACATTTAATCTGAAAACTGAAAATATAGGCAATTGCACCTGTATTTGACTAATGAAAAGAACTTGAACTCAGTAGCTTCTTTCTAGATTGGTACTTAAAAGATTAAAAGGGGTTTTGTCACAGGCTATGAAGACAAGTTTTCAAGATAAAAATCTTGCTATTACGAATTCTAACACATTGATGTTTAAAAAGAGGCAAGATAAGTGCTAATGAATTACATTTTTAATGAACTTATTCTTTAGGAGAAATGCTCTTGTAAAATGGGAATGGATGATGATCACGATGCATTCTTTTTTATGGGTTATCACTTGGTTTAAAATCTGCTATGTTAATATTCTCTGACATTTTTCAAAATGGTGACTCAATGTTTATAAATCTACCTTTCACATTAAGCAGAAGGAATCTTTTCAAAAACGAGTAGATAGTCCACATTGGATCACAAGAATTATAGCACAAACCCAACAGTATAGTATATAAATACAACTAGTGTCTGTGTAGTTTCTGTGGGCCTACTCTGTTTTAGAACAGATCTTTACTTTGGATTGGGTACTAATTTACTTGAAATTGCACCAAAAGTTCTTCTTCTGAGAACAAAAATGACTTAAATGAGATCTTAGTTGAAATTCATATTACAATATGCAAGTGGTTAAAAAACGTAAAAATTAAGGAAAGAAATCAAGTGTCGTGTAAAAGTCCAATTTATAATTTTAGACAAAATTAACAAAATGTAGGTTCAAGGGCAGAATACCATCATAGTAGTCTTTTCTTTAATATACACAAATCTGATTTTTCCTTCTTAGCACTGAGAATATTTTAAGGAGGAATATGCATGTTGAAAATGTAAACTCATACTTCCAAGAACATTTTCAAAGAATTGCTGTATATCATAATTGCCTCCTTTACCCCAAATAATTATTATGCGACAAAAATTACTGTTAATGTACTATTACTGATAGAAGGGATATATGAATCTTGTGCCTTATTGCTCTGCCACTATGGTATAGGCACCATTTTGATGGATCTTGCCCATGTCATGTCTCCACAGAGCACATTCAAAACAGAGGCTAATCCTAAACCAGAACTTCATGGCCCTATTCACCATCATGTGTTATTAATTTTCTGAAAGTAAATGTCAGAATTATGAAAACTCTTGGCATGTATTAAGTAAGGTAGATTTCAGAAGAACTTACAATTAGTTACTTAATACCCATATTCTACTGGGTGTCTTTGTAAGGTTGCGTGCAGCATGTGAGAGAGAAGTATTTGTTAGGCCAGTTCTTATTAACAGCAATAGGAGAAATTTCCACATTAAAACTTCAACAGTTCATTGCCTTGAGCATCAGCTAATTCATGTTTCTGAATCGCAGAATTATACAGAATAATTTTACATCTAGTGCTTCTAGTCATGCCTATTTAGCTCAAATTTGTCTTCTTCAATCAAATGTAAAATTGTCCATAAATGTGATTCTGTCTTTGAATGACCTTGACCTCACTGTTTCATTAGCAGGCTTGGCATAGTTGCACAGTTGATCATGAAATATTCAACTCACATTTATAGCGACAACATCAAAGGGACATCTGAGCTGACAGTTTACACAGTAGCTTTTCCCTCTGACACATAAAATGATAGAAGCCGGAAAAGCTTTTAGCTGTGCCCTAAGCTCTAAACTGGCTCAGTTTTATTCACATCCACAACGTTAGACTGAAACAATTTAACAGAGAAGCTTTCTTAATAAAATCAACACAACATCTCTAAAACAAAATTAAAAGACCTAATAAAGGCTTTTTAATGTTTGTGTTGCAGCCTTTCTTCTCACCTGTATACATGATTTCTCCTTGTCTAAGTATCTAGCTACTGAGACATACCTCCACTAACAATGAGAGGAAGTCTGACTAGACAGACTGTGGCAGAAAACATCTCAGTGGAGAAGCAAGAGGTATGGTTTTCCCGATGCTGAAACAGAGTTTCTGGTTGTCACAGACTGTATTGGGTTTGGCTGAGATGGAGTTAATGTTCCTATACAGTTTTCAGAAATGCTGTGCCTCAGATTGAAGATAACATGTGATGTTGTGACTGCTATAAGGCTGGCATAGCACCAAAGCGACGGGGTGGACAAGATCCTGGGAAGGGACGTAATCAAGACAGCTGACCCAAACTGACCAAAGAGCTATTCCACACCATATGACATCAGCTCAGGGATAAAGGGCAGAGTGGGGGAAGGAAGGGGGCGGAAGAAGACATCTGCTCCCCAGGCAACCACTACGCATTCCGGAGCCCTGCTTCCCGGGAAAGGGCCATTTATGGGAAGTGCCTATTATGGGAAGTAGAGACTAAAGCTCAATTTTGCTTTGCTTTGCTTCACGCACATGGCTTTGCCTTTCTTTATTTTGCTTATTAAACTGCCTTTACTAAAACCCACGGGCTGTTTCCATCCGTTCTCTCCCTCTTGTTGTGCTGTGGGAGATGTGGGGCGAGAACGTGATAGAGAACCTTGGTGGGTACCTGGCACTCGGCCCAGGTCAAGATATCTTGCTTTGGCAACTTGTTTTGATGTACTGTTTATTTACTGCCCAATGTCCATTCAGTAGCAGAGAATTAAGAGGAGGGAGATTTGGGATTTAAGGTGTCTGCATATGTGAATGGGAAACAACATAAGCATGGTGACTTTCTGCCGCAGTAGAAGACAAGAGCCCCCCAAACACTGGTTCTTTTTTGGTTTCTTAACAGTGAAAAGGGTAGCAGCAAAGAGTTTACCTTTTACCCACATATATGCATTGACTTTAATGTTTTTTTGCTAGGATAGCCTACCCTGTTGTTGTGAAGGAAATTTGCAGAAAATTACTGGAGGTTTTGATGAGGGAACTGATAGAGTAACAATGCAGTTATGACAGGCTGAATTAGTTTTCCTATGGAAAGTCTGGCAGATGCAAGATATTAACTGTACATGATACTGTTTTCCAGACTGCAATGAGTGTTTTTTTTTTTTTTTTTTCTTATTGGTTTTGTCCCCTGTGTGTGGGAAATCAAAGAAGATAAGCTATCTTTTCAAAAACCTCAACCTTGCCATCTGTAATTCAGCATGCAGCCTATCCAGGTGAGGAAGCAGTTTCGCCCATCCCCCAAGAGACAGCTAAGAGACTGGATGGCCCAGCCCCGGCCATTTGAAGCAGCTCTGCCTTCACAGCACACGTGGATTTTTTAAATTTTTTTTGTTTGTTTTTGTTGTTGTAACTAGGAAAGTAACTATGGTTTCCACCCGGCAGAAGGTTCTGCATTACACAGTTGCCAAAGTGGACATGGGAACCCAGACTGAATGCCAACTGAAGCATACAGCAGTCCAGGTCACATGCTGCAGGGAATGCCAGAACCGTTCCCTGGCAGCAGGTGGCAGTTCTGTACACTGTGAGAAGGTTGATGACCTACTCACCA
>VWZO01008826.1:75340-87879 GCA_013396975.1 Bucco capensis | reverse complement strand
CCCTCTGACAACCTCCCTATATTCTTCCCAAGTGGCTTGCCCATTCTTCCATGTACTATATATTTCCTTCTTAAGCCTAATCTTATCCAGTAGTTCCCTACTCAACCATGCAGGTCTCCTAACTCTCTTACTAGATTTCCTACTCTTTGGGATGCACTGATCTTGAGCCTGGAGGAAAAGGCATTTGAATACTAGCCAGCTTGCTTGGGCCCCTTACATTCTAGAGCCTTGTCCCACTGGACTTTATCAAGCAGTTCCCTGAGAAGGCCAAAGTTGGCCTTTCTGAAGTCCAGGGCAGCAATCCTGCTCTTGTCCCTGTGCTTAGTGCCCACAATCCTGAACTCCACCAACTCATGGTCACTACAGCCAAGGGTGCCCCTACCTTCACATCCTCAACCAGTCCCTCTGTATTTGTTAGGACAAGGTCCAGCAACACTCCTCTCCTTGTCGGTTCCTCCACCACCTGAGTTAGCATCACCTCCTGGAGATGTTGGCCCATGGCTAGAAGGTCGAAGACCCCCCAGCATCACCATTATGGAGGTCACAGGACCTCTGGATCACTTCCTGGAGATGGTGCCCCATGGCTAGTGATGTCACAAGACCCCCCCTCTCAAATCTGGGGATGCTCCAGGTGCTCCTTGACCCCAACCCCAACCTCCTCCTCACCTGGCCAGGCCTGCAGCAGGTAGTGGAGAACCTCAATATGCCTCTTGAAGCCAACGGCACTGGAGATGTCCTCAGTGTGGGGGTGGCAGAGAGCCCCTGTGGTGCTGCTGGTGGTGGCACTGGTGGTGGCACTGGTGGTGGTAGCTGAGCGCCAAGGCTCCTGGCTCTGGGTGAGCAGGACAGGCCCGAAACAGACAGCGATGTTCTGGGAGGTCATGCGGTTGAAGGGGTGGTAGGAAGCCACCAAGCTGAGGTGGTCCAGGAGCAGAGTGAGGGTGGCCTGAGGGGGAGGTGGAGAGGGAGGGGACAAGGTGGTGGCAGCAGGGAGGAGATCTTCAGATGCCACCACTTTGTTGTCCCCTGAGCCAAAGGGATTTGGCTGTGGAAGAACCCAAGAAGGTCATCATGGGAATGGTGGTGGTGAAGGTTCAAGAGGTGACTGGAGGCCATCCAGAGGGAGGTGACAGGCGGACACCCAGGAGTAGGTGGCACAGAGGACACCCAGGCCACAGGTCATAAGAGAAAGGATGCAAGGAGATCACTGGGATCCTCCCTGATCCCTCACCATGGCTGAGCACCCCTCTGTGGTGCTGAGCACTCCTTTGTGGTGCTGAGCTCACCTTCTTGGTGCTGAGCACCCCTTTGTGATGCTGAGCACCCCTTTGTGATGCTGAGTACCCCTTCTTGGTGCTGAGCACTCCTTCTTGATGCTGAGCACTCCCTTTGTGATGCTGAGCACATTTTTTTTTCTCTGGGCACCCCCTTTTCAGTGCTGAGCACCCCTTCTTCCCTTTAGGTAACTCCTTTTTGGTGCTGAGCACCCCTTTTAGTCTCCAGGCACCCACTTTTTAGCACTGGGCGCTCCATTTTCAACACTGAGCATCTGTTTTTAGCTCTGGGCATGCCCTTCTTGGGGATGGGGCACCCTCTTTTTGGCTCCAGGCACCCCCTTCTTGATTCTGGGCACCCCCTTTTTGCCTCTAGGCACCCCTTTCTGGGCTCTGGACACCTTCTTCCTGCCTCTAGGCACCTCCTTTTTGGCTCTGAGCACCCCATTTTGGCTCTGAGAACCCCCTTTTTGGCTCTGGACATCCTGTTCCTGCCTCTAGGCACTTACCTCTTGCCTCTAGGTACCCCATTTTGGCTCTGAGCACCCCATTTTGGTGCAGAGCATCCCCTTTTGGCTCTGACCACCCACCTTCTCCACATGAGGCAGACATTCCAGCAGGCTGACAGCATCTCTCTCTGCTGGGTTGCTCCGTGGAGCTCTCCTGGCCATGGCCTCCAGCACCACCTGGTAGAGTGTGGAGGTGATGAGAGGAGTGGGAAGCTCCCGCAGATAATCCTTCAGGATCCCTGAGGGCCAGGAGAAGACATCAGACTGCTGCTGAGGGAGCTGGGGGGCAGGCAGCTGAAGGGAGAGCCCCCACCTGTGATGACATTGATGTCAGGGTAAAGGTGCTCTGAGAGGCTCACAGCCTCGCTGTCCCTCTCAAAGGCATCGCGCAGCTCCTTCTTGACGGCAGCCGAGCCACAGAGGCGATAGAGGCCCACCACCTGCCCACGAGGAGAGGAGGGGGCACCAGCCCCCAAAAGCCATCAATCCCCCTCAAGTCAGATGGGAAGGAACCCCTGCAGATCACCACCAAGATCTGGAGATGATGCTTGCTCCAGCAGGGTCATCACCCACAGCAGCTTGGTGGGAAGGGAACTCTGCAGGAGATGTTGGAGATGGTGGCTGATGGCTAGGGGATCAAAGAGCAATTCAAGAGCAGCATTACGGGGGTCACGGGACCCCTGAGCACCTCCTGGGGATGGTGGCCCATGGGTAGGAGGTCACAGACCCCTCAAGAGCAGCATTTTGGAGGTCACAGACCTCCTGGAGCAGCTGCTGGAGACACCGGATCATGACTTGGGGGTCAGAGACCCCTCAAGAGCAGGATTATGGGGCTCATAGATGCCCAAGAGAAGTCATATAAGGAACACAGACACCTGGAGATGTTGGAGATGGTAACCCATGGGTAGGAGGTTAGAGACACCCCAAGAGCAGCATTATGGGGGTCACAGACCTCCTGGAGCAGCTCCTGGGGATGGTGGCCCATGGCTAGGGGTTCACAGATCATTTTGACCCCCATAGTGCTGCTCCTAGGGAGTCTGTGACCCCCTAGCCAAGTTCTGGAGATGATCCTGCTCCAGCAGGGTCATCACCCCCAGCAGCTTGCCCAGGGTCACCTCCAGCTTGGAGCTTGGAAGCTTCTCCACCCCAGGACACTCCCCAAGCTCTCTGGGCAGCCTGGGCCAGGGCTCAGCAGCCTCTAAGCCAACAAGGTTCTCCTGAGGGAACTTCCAGGTGGCTTCCAGTAGGCGCCCATTGCCCCTTGGCTTGGCCCTGAGCCACCCCTGAGCAGAGGCTGGCCCCAGCCTCTTGTCCCCATGCTGGAGCTCTTGCTGAGCAGGGAGAAGATCCCTCTGGGGCTGCTCTTCTCCAGCCTCAGCAGCTCCAGCAGCAGCCCCAGAGCTGCTCCAGTGCCCTCAGCATCTTCCTAGCCTCTGCTGGACTCTCTGCAGCACTTGCTTGGCTCTCTGGAGCTGGGGAGCCCAGAGCTGGAGCCAGGACTGCAGAGGAGAGGGGAAGGAGAACCTCCCTCCACCTGCTGCTCCTACTCTTCTTCCTGCCCCCGAGGAGAAGACCTTCCTTGGCCTTCTTGGGGCCCATTGCTGCCTCCTGGCCAACCTGGTGGCTACCAGCACTCCCAGCTCCTTCTCAGCTCCTAACCTCTCCTGCTCCATGAGGTTATTCCTCCCCAGCTTCAGAACCTACACTTGGCCTCGTTGAACCTCACGAGGTTCTTCACCCATCAGCTCTCAGCTCTCACTGAATGCCACCACAACCTTCTGCTGGATCACCTNGCTCTCTGGGCAGCCTGGGCCAGGGCTCAGCAGCCTCTAAGCCAACAAGGTTCTCCTGAGGGAACTTCCAGGTGGCTTCCAGTAGGCGCCCATTGCCCCTTGGCTTGGCCCTGAGCCACCCCTGAGCAGAGGCTGGCCCCAGCCTCTTGTCCCCATGCTGGAGCTCTTGCTGAGCAGGGAGAAGATCCCTCTGGGGCTGCTCTTCTCCAGCCTCAGCAGCTCCAGCAGCAGCCCCAGAGCTGCTCCAGTGCCCTCAGCATCTTCCTAGCCTCTGCTGGACTCTCTGCAGCACTTGCTTGGCTCTCTGGAGCTGGGGAGCCCAGAGCTGGAGCCAAGACTCCAGAGAGGAGGAGAAGAACCTCCCTCCACCTGCTGCTCCTACTCTTCTTCCTGCCCCCGAGGAGAAGACCTTCCTTGGCCTTCTTGGGGCCCATTGCTGCCTCCTGGCCAACCTGGTGGCTACCAGCACTCCCAGCTCCTTCTCAGCTCCTAACCTCTCCTGCTCCATGAGGTTATTCCTCCCCAGCTTCAGAACCTACACTTGGCCTCGTTGAACCTCACGAGGTTCTTCACCCATCAGCTCTCAGCTCTCACTGAATGCCACCACAACCTTCTGCTGGATCACCTATTACAGTATCACAGTATCCCAGTATGTTAGGGGCTGGCAGGGCCCTAGAAAGATCATCTAGTGCAACCCCCCTGCCAGAGCAGGATCACCTAGACCAGCTCACACAGCAATGTGTCCAGGCAGCTCTGCAATGGCTCCAGACAAGGAGACTCCACAGGCTCCTGGGCAGCCTGGGCCAGTGCTCTGGCACCCTCACTGCAAACAAGTTCCTCCTCGGGTTAATACTAAACCTCCTGTGCTCCAACTTGCTCCCATTCCCTCTTGTCCTACCATTGGATGCCATGGAGCAGAGCCTGGCTCTCTCCTCCTCACACTCACCCTTAACACATTTCTAACCATTCCTGAGGTCTCCTCTCAGTCTCCTCTTGTCCAGGCTGAAGAGACCCAGCTCTCTCAGCCTGTCCTCCTAGGGCAGATGCTCTACTCCTTTCATGATCTCCCATTGTTTGATCATCTGAAGGTTCACTCTGTCTCCTCATCCAGGTCACAGATGAAGATGTTGGAGAAGAGAGGACCATGTCCAAATCCCTTGAAGAACAGCATCCCACGACAGCCACCCCTAGGAGCTCCTGCTCACCTTCAGCCCTCGCTTCTCGATCTCAGCCACGCACTTCTGGATCAGCAGAGGCACCTTGGTGCTTGACTTCTCCCTCTCCACCAGCTGGCCCAACTCCACACCAAAGACACGAGCTTCCTTCTCCCCAGGGCTGTCCCACTGCTCCACCAAGGTGAACTTGGAGTAGAGAACACCTCGAGGCTGCAGCTGCACTGCCAACTGCTGAGCTCGACACCCTAGGCAACCAGAAGGGTGACCTCAGGGTGGGGACCTCAAGGTGGTGCCAAGAAACCACCTCCCTCAAGTAGACCTCAAACCACCTCCACCAAGAAGACCTCCACCCCCACCTCACCCCAAGGAACCAAACTTCAAGGTGGTGCCCTCAAGGCTATACCCTCAACCCACCTCCCCCAGGGTAGATTTCCAGCCCCATCTCACCCTAACCTCCACCCTCACCTCGACCTACAGAAGCAAACAGTGCTCTCAAGGTGGTGCCCTCAACATGGGGCAAGAAACCACCCCCCTCAAGTAGACCTCCACCTCAACCTAACCTCCTAACTCTAGGGAACCATATGATGGCCTCAAGGTGGTGACCTCAAGGTGGTGCCAAGAAACCACCTCCTTCAAGTAGACCTCAAATCACCTCCCCCAAGGAGACCTCCACTCCCACCTCACTCTATGGAACCAAAAGGTTGCCCTCAAGGTGATGCCCTCAAACCACCTCCCCCAAGTAGACCTCCACCTCACTACAGAACCAAACAGATGCCCTCAAGGTGATGCCCTCAAGGTGGTGCCAAGAACCCCCTGCCCCTTGGCCCATACCTCTGAAGATCTGCAGCAAGGCCACACTCCCATGGCAGCAGAGCCTGTTCCGGCAGGTGGTGGCATCCCAAGAGAAGACAACCACCTTGAGGTATCGAGCTCCTTCCAGCTCCAGGTTGAAGGTGTGGTTGAGGCCCAGGAAAGGTCCCTTGCAGGCCAGCAGCGCCGTGCGCGCTCGCTTCACCTCATCCACCTGCAGGACGCAGAAGAGCTCCCTCCCCTCTCCTCGCGGTGCCTTCAGCTCCCCGACGCCATGCAGGTGGACGCTCACCAAGCCCGAGATGTTCTTCTGACCACCACCACCACCCCTGGCCACCATCTCTGCTGGGAAGCTGTAAGGTTGGAAGGACTCCACATCCAAACCCTTTTCCCCCTCCTCCTCCTCGCCACGGGGCTGGGGTTTGGCTGCCAGCTCCGGGGAGTCTCCATCGCTCAGGTAGCCACTCTTGGCTCGCGCTAGCCCTGGGTGGGAAGCCACGCTGGTGTCCAGGTGGTAGCGGGTGATGACGTTGTTGGATGGGGAAGGGGAGATGCCTTCAGCTTCTTGATGCCTGGGCCGAGGGCTCCTGAGGCTCAGCTTCCTCCTGAGCTCTGGAAGCTTCTTCATCTTGATGGAGAGGCGCCGGACAGTGCCTGGGGACTTCACCTTGCCGAGGGAGCGACCCTTCTTGGGGCTGGCTGGGGGGGAAGGGCTGCTCAGGCCTGGCCCTGAGCTGACACACGGGATGGGCATCAGCCCTAGGGAAGAGGAGGGAGAGGTTGGCAGTGGGAAGGGGAGGTGAGGCGGGGGTGCATGCTGGGGATTGCTACTGGGTGGTGGGAGGGAGGTGGGAGGGGGTTGGAGGTGATGGGGAGTGTGGGGTCTGGGGACACTGCCCTGGGGTGGGGATAAGGACTGGGGGGTTCTGAGGGATGGGAATTGGGAGTGTGGGGTCTGGGGACATTGTCCTGCAGTGGGGACAGGGATTATGGCATTTGGGGGACACTGTCCTGGGGTAGGAATAAGGACTGTGGGGTCCTGGGGACACTGTCCTGAGGGATATAGAGGGGATTGGGTCTGCAGGGTCTGGGGGACACTCCTCTGGGGTGGGGATAAGGACTGTGAGGTCCAGGAACAATGTCCCAGGGGATGGAGAAGGGATGGGGACTGTGGAGTCTGGGGGACAATGTCCTGGGGTGTGGACAGGAACTGTGGAGTCTGGGGGACACTCCTGTGGGATGGGTCCAGCGATCATGGAGTCTGGGGACCATGGGGGACAGAGGACACAGGGGACAGTGACCATTGGGTCTGGGGGACACTGGAGACAGGAACCATGGAGTCTGGGGACTACAGGGGACAGGAGACACAGGGGAAAGGAAACAAGGGACATAAGGGACAGGGACCACTGGGTCCAAGGGACACTGGGGACAGGGACCATCAAGTCTGGGGACTATGGGGGACAGGGGACACAGGGGACAGTGACCATGGAGTCTGGGGACCATGGAGAAGAGGGGACCCAGGGGGCAGGGACCATGGAGTCGGATCATGGAGTTGGATCTGGGGACCATGAAGGTCAGAGAACAGAGGGGACAGGGACCTTCAGGTTTGGGGACCATAGGGGACAGGGAGCACTGGGACTGGGAGACACTGAGGACAGAAACCATCAGGTCTGGAGACCATAAGGGACAGGAAACACATGGGACAGAGGAAGGACAAAGCCTCCGGGGTGCTGTGGATGGAGCCAGGACTGCAGGGCCCAGGGGACACTCTCAGAAGGACAAGGGCTGTGGGAGACCAAGAGCCACCCCTGTCTCCCCTCTTCCTGCCCCATCACCACATGCCATCCCTCACCACAAGCCTGGCTCCTGCTGCCTCCTGCTTCCTCTCCTCTGCTGGCTGCAGGCAACACCAAGCTCAAGACACCACCACGAGCTCCAGAGCTCTCTGCTGTCCCCAAACCACCCCAAGAAGGATCACCTCTCCTGCTCTTTGGAGGTGACTCCTCACCAGGATCCTTCTCAGCATCTCCACTCCACATCTTCCAGGAGCTCCCACCTTGGGAATCCTCATCTTCAGGGATAGGATTGTACCAGATCTCCCCTTCGCTGCCTTTAGCACCAGGATCAGCTTCACCTCCACCACCAAGCTCCTCCAAGCCTGATCCCTTCACTGAGGAGAGCACCCAATGTCTGCTGCTCCTCTCCAAGCTCTGCAGGTAGGCACCAGGACCTGGGCTCCTGCCAGGACCACCACGCTCCCCGGAGCCGTTCACTGCCTCAGCTTCCTCTGCCGGCTCCACCTCTTCCTTGCTGCCAGCTCCAAGGTTACTGGAGGTGAGTTGGGGTTCTCCAAAGTCTACCAGGTCTGGAGAGGCTTTAGGAGGCAGCAGGGACTTCTTCTCCTCGTGGTGGTTGCTGCAGGAGAAGCGAGGCCAGTTCTGCTTGCAGGATGGGGCTGGTAGGGCACACAGTGGAGCTGCTTCGGAGGCTGCCGGAGAGTCGAGGCTCGGAGGGGGAGGCTCTGAGGGAGGATGGGGAAGTGAGGGGGTGAGGGAGGGTAAATACCAAGCAGGAGGTCACCAGGGACACCAGGAGCTCAGGGGCGGTGTCTCCAGCCACCAGCCTCAACCCCAATGTGTTGCCATCTTCATTGTCCTCATCATTCTCACCCTGAATCCACTGCTGTCCTCAGCATCCTCACCCCCAATCCACTGCTGTCCTCATCCTCCTCACCATCCTCACCCTGAATCCACTGCTGTCCTCATCCTCCTCACCATCCTCACCCTGAATCCACTGCTGTCCTCATCCTCCTCACCATCCTCACCCCCAATCCACTGCTGTCCTCATCCTCCTCACCATCCTCNGAACTGTGGAGTCTGGGGGACACTCCTGTGGGATGGGTCCAGCGATCATGGAGTCTGGGGACCATGGGGGACAGAGGACACAGGGGACAGTGACCATTGGGTCTGGGGGACACTGGAGACAGGAACCATGGAGTCTGGGGACTACAGGGGACAGGAGACACAGGGGAAAGGAAACAAGGGACATAAGGGACAGGGACCACTGGGTCCAAGGGACACTGGGGACAGGGACCATCAAGTCTGGGGACTATGGGGGACAGGGGACACAGGGGACAGTGACCATGGAGTCTGGGGACCATGGAGAAGAGGGGACCCAGGGGGCAGGGACCATGGAGTCGGATCATGGAGTTGGATCTGGGGACCATGAAGGTCAGAGAACAGAGGGGACAGGGACCTTCAGGTTTGGGGACCATAGGGGACAGGGAGCACTGGGACTGGGAGACACTGAGGACAGAAACCATCAGGTCTGGAGACCATAAGGGACAGGAAACACATGGGACAGAGGAAGGACAAAGCCTCCGGGGTGCTGTGGATGGAGCCAGGACTGCAGGGCCCAGGGGACACTCTCAGAAGGACAAGGGCTGTGGGAGACCAAGAGCCACCCCTGTCTCCCCTCTTCCTGCCCCATCACCACATGCCATCCCTCACCACAAGCCTGGCTCCTGCTGCCTCCTGCTTCCTCTCCTCTGCTGGCTGCAGGCAACACCAAGCTCAAGACACCACCACGAGCTCCAGAGCTCTCTGCTGTCCCCAAACCACCCCAAGAAGGATCACCTCTCCTGCTCTTTGGAGGTGACTCCTCACCAGGATCCTTCTCAGCATCTCCACTCCACATCTTCCAGGAGCTCCCACCTTGGGAATCCTCATCTTCAGGGATAGGATTGTACCAGATCTCCCCTTCGCTGCCTTTAGCACCAGGATCAGCTTCACCTCCACCACCAAGCTCCTCCAAGCCTGATCCCTTCACTGAGGAGAGCACCCAATGTCTGCTGCTCCTCTCCAAGCTCTGCAGGTAGGCACCAGGACCTGGGCTCCTGCCAGGACCACCACGCTCCCCGGAGCCGTTCACTGCCTCAGCTTCCTCTGCCGGCTCCACCTCTTCCTTGCTGCCAGCTCCAAGGTTACTGGAGGTGAGTTGGGGTTCTCCAAAGTCTACCAGGTCTGGAGAGGCTTTAGGAGGCAGCAGGGACTTCTTCTCCTCGTGGTGGTTGCTGCAGGAGAAGCGAGGCCAGTTCTGCTTGCAGGATGGGGCTGGTAGGGCACACAGTGGAGCTGCTTCGGAGGCTGCCGGAGAGTCGAGGCTCGGAGGGGGAGGCTCTGAGGGAGGATGGGGAAGTGAGGGGGTGAGGGAGGGTAAATACCAAGCAGGAGGTCACCAGGGACACCAGGAGCTCAGGGGCGGTGTCTCCAGCCACCAGCCTCAACCCCAATGTGTTGCCATCTTCATTGTCCTCATCATTCTCACCCTGAATCCACTGCTGTCCTCAGCATCCTCACCCCCAATCCACTGCTGTCCTCATCCTCCTCACCATCCTCACCCTGAATCCACTGCTGTCCTCATCCTCCTCACCATCCTCACCCTGAATCCACTGCTGTCCTCATCCTCCTCACCATCCTCACCCTGAATCCACTGCTGTCCTCATCCTCCTCACCATCCTCACCCTGAATCCACTGCTGTCCTCATCCTCCTCACCATCCTCACCCTGAATCCACTGCTGTCCTCATCCTCCTCACCATCCTCACCCTGAATCCACTGCTGTCCTCATCCTCCTCACCATCCTCACCCTGAATCCACTGCTGTCCTCATCCTCCTCACCATCCTCACCCTGAATCCACTGCTGTCCTCATCCTCCTCACCATCCTCACCCTGAATCCACTGCTGTCCTCATCCTCCTCACCATCCTCACCCTGAATCCACTGCTGTCCTCATCCTCCTCACCATCCTCACCCTGAATCCACTGCTGTCCTCATCCTCCTCACCATCCTCACCCTGAATCCACTGCTGTCCTCATCCTCCTCACCATCCTCACCCTGAATCCACTGCTGTCCTCATCCTCCTCACCATCCTCACCCTGAATCCACTGCTGTCCTCATCCTCCTCACCATCCTCACCCCCAATCCACTGCTGTCCTCATCCTCCTCACCATCCTCACCCCGAATCCACTGCTGTCCTCATCCTCCTCACCCCGAATCCACTGCTGTCCTCAGCATCCTCAGCACAGGGGTTCAGAAGGGACGTCAGGGTGCTGGGCAGGGGTCCCTTCCTTTGGGGGGGGGGGTCCCTTCCTTTGGGGGGTCCCTTCCCTGGGGGATGTCCCTTTCCTGGGGGATATCCCTTCCTTGGGGGAGTTCTGAAGGGACCTCAGGGTGCCAGGGGGTTCCTTCCTTTGGGGGTGTCCCTTCCTGGGTACGGATGTCTCTTTCCTAGGGGATGTCCCTTCCTTGGGAGTGTTCAGAAGAGACCCCAGGGTGATGGAGAGGATCCCTTCCTGGGGGAGGCTTCCCTTCCTGGCTGAGGATGTCCCTTATCTGGGGGATCTCTTCCCCTTGAGAGGGTTCAGAAGGGACCCTTGGGTGCTGGGGTGGGGGGAGCTCCCTTTCCTTCCCTGGAGTGGGGGTAGAGGAGTTGTCCCTCCCTCAGTGGGTAGCAGAATAGCCCCTGAGGTGCTGGGGGACCCCATCCTGGGGGTGGCTGGGGCAGGGATGTCCTTACCTCTGTCCTTAGCCTCTGTTTTCTTGCCCCGGGGGCGGTCGCGGCCCCTCAGGCGGGAGAAGGTTCTCCGCAGCAGGGGCTCTGCCATCGCTGCTTCCCCGAGCTCCTCCTCACCGGGATCTGCTCCAACCTTCCTTGGCCCTGCCGTGTCCTGTCGCTCCGGACACGTCCCCTTTGGGCCCAGCCAGGTCCCCTCAGATTCAACTCAAGCCCCTCAGATCCAGCTCGGTATCCTCATCCTGGGCTGGATCTTCTCGGTCCTTTCAGGTCTCCTTAGCCCCACCTTGGTCCTCTCAGCCCGGACTCGGTCCCCTGGGTCCTTCCAGGTCCCCTTAGCCTGGGCTGGGTCCTCTCGGTCCTTTTAGATCTCCTTAGTCCTGGCTTCGTTCACTCAGCCCGAGCTTGGTCCCCTCAGCCCGAGCTCGATCTCCTGTCCGTCCTGGTTCCCTCAGCCCCAGCTCGGTCCTCTTGGTCCTTCCAGGTCCCTTCAGCCCCAGCTCGGTTCCCTCAGCCTGGGCTCCATCCTCTCGGTCTTTTTAGTTCTCCTTAGTCCCGGCTTGGTCCTTCCCAGCCCGGGCTCGATCCCCTTAGCCTGGGCTCGGTCCCCTCGGCCCTTTGAGGTCCCCTCAGCCCGAGCTCGGTTCCCTCAGCCCCAGTTCGATCCCTTCAGCTCCAGCTTGGTCCCCTCAGCCCCGTCCAGAGCCCCTCAGCTCCGGTTAGGTCTCCTCGGTCCTTCCAGGTCCCGTCAAGCACCAGCTCGGTCCCTTCAGCCCAGGCTCGATCCTTTCAACCCCATCTTGGTCCCCTCAACCCCAGCTCGATCTCCTCAGCTCCAGCTCGATCCCCTCAGCCCGAGCCCTGTTCCCTCAGCCCTGTTCCCTCCGCACTGTCCCGAACCCCTCAGCCCCGGTCCTGACCCCTTCAGCCCGGGTCCTGACCCCTCAGCCCCTCTCCCGCTCCCCTCAGCGCGGCAGGGCCTGGAGCTGTGGCTCCGCCATCGCTCGCTGCGAATTCCTGAGATGCCGCCGGCCGCGCTGCCGGGAGCTGTAGTCCGGAACCCAAGGGAAAACCATCCCAAATCCGCCACTGGGAACAGCGGGGGACCCTCCTTGGACCCGGGGGGACCCTCCTCGGACCGGAGCGACCCTCCTTGGACCGGGGAGACTCCCTCAAGGAGAGGGATCCCTCCCGATCCCCTCCCGCACGGGGCCAAGGCATGGAGGAGAGGAGATGGGGGAGCCCTGAGGGGTGTTTGGGGGTCTGGGGGTTATTTAGGGGGATCTGTGGGGTATTTGGGGGCCCTGAGGGGGTAATTGGGTGCCTAGAGAAGGATTTAGGGGGTCTAGGGGAGAACTGGGCATGTAGAGGGGGATTTAGGGATGTCTGTGGGTGTTTGGGGAGAAC
>VWZO01008826.1:56611-75116 GCA_013396975.1 Bucco capensis | reverse complement strand
CAGGGCCAGCAAGATCCTGAAAGGAGTGGAGCATGTGCCCTAGGAGGACAGGCTGAGAGAGCTGGGTCTCTTCAGCCTGGACAAGAGGAGACTGAGGAGATCTCAGGAATGGTTAGAAATGTGTTAAGAGTGAGTGTCAGGAGGAGAGAGCCAGGCTCTGCTCCATGGCATCCAATGGTAGGACAAGAGGGAATAGGAGCAAGCTGGACCACAGGAGGTTTAGTATTAACCCGAGGAGGAACTTGTTTGCAGTTCAGGTGCCAGAGCACTGGCCCAGGCTGCCCAGGAGGCTGTGGAGTCTCCTTGTCTGGAGCCATTGCAGAGCTGCCTGGACACATTGCTGTGTGAGCTGGTCTAGGTGATCCTGCTCTGGCAGGGGGGTTGCACTAGATGATCTTTCTAGGGCCCTTCCAGCCCCTGACATACTGGGATACTGTGATTTGGGGGTGTTTGGGGGGGACCTAGGGGGTATTTTGAGTATCAGGAGGGGATTTACGGAGGCCCAGGGGGTCCTGGGGGGTAATTGGGGATCCGTAGGGGTATTTAGAGGGGCCCAAAGGGATATTTAAGAGGGGGACCCTCACTCCTCACACGTGTTTATTGCCCCACTCCACTCCGAACCCCACATTTCTCCCCTGAGAGCCCCGCAAAGGGGAAAGGGGAATGCTGGAGCTCGGTGGCTGCAGCCCGGAGCGCTCGCGACAGGGGAACCCCGAACCCCTCAGTCTTGGGGGGTTTAAGGGTGCTGGAGCAGGGGCTGAAGGCCTTTTTGGGGTGCCCCTGGGCAGGCTCAGGGGCGTCCCTCGCAGACCCAGGGAAGCTGAGTGGTGCAGGGGTAGTCGTACCACTCGCCGTCCTCCCGCAGCACAGCGCAGTTCTCCTGCCTCCCACCATTGGGTTCGTTCCTGTGCCAGGAGCTAGCAGCAAAGGGAAAGGGAGGAGTTTGGGGAGAGGCTGGGGGGGGTGTCCTTGCGACCCCTCCCCAAATTGCGATCCCTTTTTGCACTCCCAACCTGCTCTCCCGGGGGAGGGTCGTTCCGTTCGCTCGCTTCCAGGTCCCTTCCACCTCCTCATCCCTGATGCCAAGCCAGGAGGAGCTTTGCAGCATGGTCTGGAGGTGCTCCTGGCGGGGAGGGGGACATGGCAGAGACCCCTCCCCAAAACAGAGACCCCCTTCCCATGGCAGAGACCCCCCCCATCCATTGAAGGGACCCCCACCCATGGCAGACATTCCCCACCTACAGCAGGGACCCCCACCCATGGCAGGGACCCCCACCCATTGCAGAGACCCAACCCCATGGCAGGGACCTCCACCCATGGCAGTGACCCCCACCCATGGCAGGGACCCCCTCCCCTGAATCCATCCCCTCTCCCTCACCCTATCCTTGGCTACCTGGATCCATCTCCTCTCCCTAATCCCTATCCCTATGCCAGAATACCTGGATCCATCCCCTCTCCCTGGATACCTGGATCCATCTCCTCTCCTTATCTCTATCCCTGGATACCTGGATCCATCTCCTTTCCCCCTCCCTATCCCTTGCTACCTAGACCCATCCCCTCTCCATATCCCTATTCCAGGATACCTGGATCCATCACTTCTTCCTATCCCTGGATCCATCCTCTCTCCCTATGCCTATCCCCAAATACCTGGATCCATTCCCTCTCCTTATACCTCTCCCTATCCCTGGATACCTGGATCCATCTCCTCTCCCTCTCCCTGGCTACCTAGATCCATGTATCCCTATCCCTATCCCTGTCCTGGGATATCTGGCTCCATTCCCTATCCCTAATCCCTATTCATGGCTCAATCCCCTCTCCCTATCCCTGGATCCATCCCCTCTCCCTTTCCCTTACTACCTGGACTCATTCCCTTTCCCTGTCCCTATCCCAGGATACCTGGATCCCTCCCCTCTCCCCTCTCCCTCTCCCTGGACCCATTCCTTCTCCTTATCCCTTTCCCAGGATCCCAGGCTTCCTCCTCCCTCACCTTCTCCTCGGGCCCATCCACCTCCAGGAGCTGAGCTCCCAGGATGGAGCAGAAGCTTTGGGCCTTTTCCCAGGAACTTGCTGTTTTGGAGTAGAAATAGCAGGAATTCTGGAAGTAGACCCAACCTTTGGAGCAGGGAGGACAACCTGGGAATGGGGGGAAGAGAAAACTCGGAATCAGCCCTCAGCTGGGGCAGAGCTTTAGCTCTTTAGGCCCAGCTTTAACTCTTTAGGCAGAGCTTTAACTCTTTAGCTCAGCTTTAACTCTTTAGGCCGAGCTTTAGCTCTTTAGGCCAAGCTTTAGCTCTTTAGGCAGAGCTTTAGCTCTTTAGGCCGAGCTTTAGCTCTTTAAGCCCAGCTTTAGCTCTTTAAGCCCAGCTTTAACTCTTTAGGCAGAGCTTTAACTCTTTAGGCCATTCTTTAACTCTTTAGGCCCAGCTTTAACTCTTTAGGCCGAGCTTTAGCTCTTTAGGCCATTCTTTAACTCTTTAGGCCCAGCTTTAACTCTTTAGGCAGAGCTTTAGCTCTTTAGGCCATTCTTTAACTCTTTAGGCCCAGCTTTAACTCTTTAGGCAGAGCTTTAGCTCTTTAAGCCCAGCTTTACCAGCCCCCCAGGACTAACAGGAGCGGGAGCAGATGTCCTCCTTGCTGCTGTAGACCAGCCAGCGGCTCCACTCGCGGCTGCCAGTGTAAAGCATCACCAGGTACTTGGGGTGGTTGCCAAAGTTGAAGTAGAGCCGATGTCCCACCAGGGCCAGGAGGCCTTCATCTCCACACTCCCACCTCTGCCTTGGGTCTTCTTCTCGGCATGGCTCCAGCTTCACCTCCGAGAGGTTCTGCACCTTGGTGGCTGTCACGCACTCCTGGCTAGCCCAAGCTCGGAGGCGACCACCATGGAGCCACTGGAAGCGTTGGCTGGGGGCTTCAGGTTGGCAGGTGGTGGCTGTCAACTGCTGGCCTCGGGCCACCACGCACTTGGAGTGGTCCTGGTTGAACATCAAGAAGGTACGGGATGCTGTGGAGGAGGATGGGAGGTGAAGGGTTGGAGGTGACATTTCCAAAGGGTTTGGTTGAGACATGGGATGGAGTTGACAACTCCAAAGGGTTTGGTGGTGAAGGGGTGGAGGTGACATCTCCAAAGGGTTTGGTGGGACATGGGTAGCACCACAGAGAAGAAGGAGGAGGACAGGAGGTGTAGCCACTCACCTATGTTTGGCGCCTCCTTGGTCTTCATTGTCTCCTCCAGCTCCTCTGTTAGGGCTGCAACTGGGAGAAGACACAGAGAAGGTTCATTGTCACCACCAAGGTAGGGGACATCCAGTTGGCTACCAGGGATTGAGATGGGGAACCCTCCCTGGTGCCACCATCCAGCCTGGGACCATCCTTCTCAGTCACCAAGGATGGAGGAACCCCTCTAGGTGCCACCACCCACCCTGAGGACCTCTCTTGGGCACCAGGAACTGGAGAACCTCCTTTAGATGCCACCACTGTTACCATGACAGAGATGGGAGAGGACCTGCTGGTGATGGCTGTTCCTGACCACTCAACCTTCACCATGAAGACCCTCAACACTCTCATAACCTCCTCTCTCCCCACCCCACCACCACCTCCACGGGGGTCTTCTACTCACTGTGTGGCGAGCCCATGGCAAGGAAGACCACGTTGATGAGCAATGAGACCCCCAAGAGCACCACACCCACCACCAGCACCAGTTTCTCCTTGGAGCTCCAACGAGAGGGTGGTGGTGGAGTGACATCATGTCCCTGTGGTGGCCACAGCTGGGAGGTGGCACCACCTTTGACCGTGGCCTGGTTGGGTCTTGTCCTTGTCCACATGGGAGCTGGTGGTCCAGGGACATCCTTCTGGCTTGGGCCAGTGGTGAGAGGGTCCAGAGGTTCGTAGAGGTTCTCCTCAGTGGGGCAAGGGTCTGGGGAGGGGACAGCTGTGATGGTGATGGATCTTCTTCTTGAAGGGCCCCAGGAGCCCTTGGAGATCTCCTTTCGATCTCCTCAGGGATTGCCCTTGGACACCAAGGGTGGCAATGATGTCCCCTTCAGTGCCACCATCTGCCCTGGGGATGTCCTCCTTGGACACTAAGGGTGGGACAATCTCCTCTGAGGGTCACCAACCAGCCCAGGGACCAACCTTGTACACCAGCATGGACTTCGGTGCCACCATTTAACCTATGGAGAGCCTTCAAGGATCAGGAACGGAGATGAAGATCCCTCCCTGATGCCACCACCCATCCTGAGGACCTCTTACAGGCACCAGGTCTGCTTCTACTTGCCACCACCCACCTTGGAGATGCCAGCTGAGCACCAAAGATGGAGATGAGGATCCATTCTTGGTGCCACCACACACCCTGGACACCTCTTATGGGTACCAGGGTTTGGGATCCTCTTCTAGATGCCATCATGCACCCTGAAGATCCTTCTTGGGCACTGGAGATCCCTCATGAGATGCCACCACTTGCCCAGGGACCCCAGGTGGACACCATGGATGGAGATGAGGATCCCTCCCTGATGCCACCACCCCCAGGTTCCCCTGCCTACCTTGGCTGGACTCGATGTTGCCATACATTGTCCCCTTGGTTCAGAAGAGCTGTCCCCTAGGAGTGGTGTCCCCGATGATGACCCCAAGGATGTCCCCAGCTGGTGTACTCTCAGATAAGGGCTGGAGGAAGCAGGGGGAGGAGGCCCCGGATGCACCCCGCAGTGCCCCTTGAGCACCCAAAAGCTCCCTCTCTGCACCCCAACACTTGGCTGGAGGTGGCACCACCAGGGATGGTCTTCAGGAGGTGCTGGCAAGGACCTTGGTGTCCCCGTGGCAGTGTCTAGAGTGTCCCCATGAGGGTGTCCCCATGCCTGAGGTGTCCCCATGGCAGTGTCTGGGGTAGCTTCCTGCCCATGGTGTCTCCATGATGGTGTCCAGGGTGTCCCCACGAGGGTGTCCCCATGGCTGAGGTGTTCTGATGGAAGTATCTAAGGTGGCTTCATGCCCAAGGTGTCCCCATGGCAGTGTCTAGAGTGTCCCCAGTGAGGGTGTCTCCAGGCCTGAGGTGTCCATCTCAGCACCCAGGGGTGGCCCCAAGGCTGGGGTCACTTCCTGCCCCACAGGAAGTGTTGGGTGCTATCAGCACCACCAGCACTGGCCACAGCTCCTGGGGGTGGGATGGGGGGGACCATGGTGGGGCCCTGCTGGGGTGGGGCCAGATGTTCCATGGTGGTGATGGGTACCTTGTGCTGGTGAGGGGTGTACTGTAGAGGAGTTAGATGTCCCATGGTGGTGGTGGGTGTCCTACAGTGATGGGTGCTGGTGGATAGTGGGACCAGGGGATACTGGGACTGGAAGATACCAGGACTAGTGGATACTGGGCTTGGGAGATACAGCCACAGCTCCAATTTCCTCCTGCAGCAGCAGGTCCACCAGCCTGACCAGCACCCTGGACTAGCTGCCATCAGAGAAGTATGGAAGCATTTGGGTTGGAGAAGACCTTTGAGATCATGGAATCCAAGTGTCCACCAACACTGCCAGGTCACCACTGACCCATGGCCATCAGCACCACATGTCCATGGCTTTGGAACCCTTCCAGGAATGGGAAATCCACCACTGCCCTGGGCAGCCTGGGCCAGGCCTGAACAACCCTTGCCAGGAAGAAGTTGCTCCTCATGGACAACCTCAGCCTCCCCTGGAGCAACTTGAGGCTGTTTCCATCTTGTTTAGAAGACCTTGACCCTCACCTCAGCCCAAGCTCCTCTCAGGGAGTTGCAGAGAGCCAGAAGGTCTCCCCTCAGCCTCCTTAGCTCCAGCCTCAACCCCCCCAGTTCCCTCAGCTGCTCCTCACAAGCTCTCCAGAGCCTTCTCCTCCTTCTCCACACCCTTGCCCACCTTCCTTGCCCTTCTCTGGTCACTCTCCAGCCCCTCCAGCTCCTTGGAGTGAGGGACTCAGAGCTGAGCCCAGCACTGGAGCTGTGGCCTCCCCAGTGCCCACTCCAGGAGGAGCAGCCCTGCCACCAACCCCCTTAGCTCCTTCTGGTTGCCACCAGCAAGAACTTCTCAGCCACTCCCTGCCAGGCCTTAGTGTTAATAACAAGAAGAAGAATGCCAATAATGACCCAAAATCAGACCATTTTCAGCCAGATCCAGTTAAATAATATCAATAAACATTAAAAAAAACTCAAAACAACCCAAAATCAGCCTAAACTAACCCGCAGCCAGGTCCTCTCCTCACAGCAGCTCATGACCAGGCCTTGGAGGGGAGGATTTGGGTCAGTGCAAAGTGCAGGAGGAAGGAGGAGATGTCACCTCCAGCTTGGGGACAACCCAAGAGGAGCCAGGGGACCAAGCCCTGGTGGAGGAAGCAGCTATGGAATTGGGGTAGAGGTGGGGAGGGGGCATCCAGTCCCTCACCCAGACCCCCACTCACCCAACTTGGCGTGAGGAGGTAGTGGCAGGGCCTTCAGGAGGGGGTCAGGGGTGGGGAGAGGCAGAAGAGCTCTGGTCCTGGGCGAGGCTCAGGCGATGCCGCAAGGTCTTCTTCTCATCTTCCTCCTGTGGGGAGAGGAGGGAACACGGTAAGGACATTTGGGATGGGGACAGGGAGCAGGACCTGTAGGGGCCCAGGATGTCCTCAAGGGACAGGGAGGAGGATTTGTGGAGTCCAGGTTGTCCCCAAGGCCATGGGGAGATGAGGGACATGGTGAGGACATTGAGATGGGGACAGGAAGAAGGAGCCATGGGGTTCTGGGTGTCCTCAGGGTCATGGAGAGATGAGGGACACATGGGATGGAGACATGGAGCAGGACCTGTGGGGACTAGGATGTTCCCAAGGTCATGGAGCTATGAGGGACATGCTGAAGACACATGGGATGGGGACAAGGAGCAGGATCCATGGTGACCTTTGAGGGGCACCCCATTTTGGAGGATCTCCATGACCACATAACCCAACACAATGAGTCAAGGACACCCTTGGGAGCTCCCAAACCGAGGTGCACCCCAGTTTCATGGACCTCCACGACCACATAACCCAACAGAAGAAGTCACAGACACCCTTGGGGACCTCCAAACCTAGGTGTACCCCATTTAGGAGAACCTCCACCACCAGAGACACTCCCAACCTCCAAGGTGCCAGCAGGAGCCCACTCAGCTTGAGCAAGCACCACATCCTCCTCGCTCCGTGAGGGCTCCAGACCTTCATCCTCGTACTCAGTGAGGTAGTCAGACTCCTCTGGAAAGTCACAAAGGGGATGAAAGGTCAGCTCCTGGGGACAGGAGATGGAGCAGAAGGACAGGATGGACCAAATAACGGAGAGGAGATGGCGCAGGAGGACATGGTAGAGCCAAGAGAGCCCAGGAAATGGAGCAAGGGACAGGATGAGGCAAAATGAGTTGAGGAGATGGACCAGGAAGAGAGGAAGGACCAAGTGAAGGGCAGGAGATTGACCAAGGGGAGAGGTCAGACCAGGGAATGGAGATGAGATGGACCAGGAGGACAAAATGGACCAAGGGGAGAGGATGGACCAAGAAGGGGACAGGAGATGGACTAGGAGGAGAAGATGGGTGAAGGAAGGGAGGGGGGATGGACCAAGGGAAGAGGATGAGCCAAAGAGAGGACAGGAGATGGAGCAAGGGGGCAGCACGGATCAGGAGGAGAGGATGGGTCAAGGAAGGAAGAGGAGATGGACCAGGAGGGGAAGACTGAGCAAAGAAAGCCCAGGAGATGGACCAAGGAGAGAGGATGGTCCTCTCCAGCTCCTGGCTCCATCTCCACCCCTGGTCCTCTCCAGCTCCAGCTCCATCCTTGGTCCTCTCCATCTCCATCTCCTGGCTCCAGCTCCAGTTCCACCCCCTGGTCCTCTCCAGCTCCAGCTCCATCTCTATCTCCACCCCAGGTCTTCCCTATCTCCATCTTCTTCTCCATCTCCACCTCGACCCCCTGGTCCATCTCCATCTCCATGTCCAAGTGCATGCCCCTCTGCAGCCCAGGTCCTCCCCTGCTCACCATCGCCGTAGCCATCGGACAGGCAGGGCTTGGCTGGCTCGATGCGTGACACAATCTCAGCCAGGTCGGTGAAGGCAGCGCTGGGACACATCAGTAACTGCAGAAGCAGCAAGGAAGAGCCTTGGGAAGGTCCCAACCCCCTGGGAGAGAGGTGGGAAGGGGAGAGGAAGAGGGGAAAGGGGTGATAGGAGATGGACCTAGGGGAGAGCTTGGACCAAGGAAGGGAGAGGAGATAGACCAGGAGGAGAGGATGGATCACAGAGAGGCAGGAGATGGACCAAGGGGAGGAGTTGGGCCAAGGAATGGATAGGAGAGGGTCCAAGGGGAGAGGTTGGACCAAGGAGTGGACAGGAGATGGACCAGAAAGACAGGTTGGACCAAGGAGGGGAGAGGAGATGGACTTGGAGGACAGGATGTCCTAGGGCAGGTCTTTGGGCTGGGCCAAGCTCTGCTCACATCCATCTGCTTGCTCTCGTAGAAGTCTGCTGAGCGCCTGTCCTTCACCATCTTCTCGATGGTGTCACCTTGGCTCCAGCTGTAGAAGACCTCTTTGCTATGCTGGTAGCCCACGTTCTGCAAGGGGGACAGAGAGAGACCTCAGGGGTAGCCTGGGACAACCCCAACCAAGGTCCTAGGGGACACCAAGTGCCCAACTGATGGCCCAGGACACCTTGTTGATGGTTGAGGCACCATCAGGTCAAGGCACCTCAACCAATGGCCCAGGAAGCCAGGCTGATAATCAGGAAGGTCCAGATGATGATCTGGGAACCAAGAACCATGGTCCAGGAACCCCAGATGATGACTGAGATGTTCAACCTAGACATCTCAATCCATGGCCAGGACATCTCAATCCATGGCCAGGATATCTCAATCCATGGCCAGGATATCTCAATCCATGGCCAGGATATCTCAATCCATGGCCAGGATATCTCAATCCATGGCCAGGATATCTCAATCCATGGCCAGGATATCTCAATCCATGGCCAGGATATCTCAATCCATGGCCAGGATATCTCAATCCATGGCCAGGATATCTCAATCCATGGCCAGGATATCTCAATCCATGGCCAGGATATCTCAATCCATGGCCAGGATATCTCAATCCATGGCCAGGATATCTCAATCCATGGCCAGGATATCTCAATCCATGGCCAGGATATCTCAATCCATGGCCAGGATATCTCAATCCATGGCCAGGATATCTCAATCCATGGCCAGGATATCTCAATCCATGGCCAGGATATCTCAATCCATGGCCAGGATATCTCAATCCATGGCCAGGATATCTCAATCCATGGCCAGGATATCTCAATCCATGGCCAGGATATCTCAATCCATGGCCAGGATATCTCAATCCATGGCCAGGATATCTCAATCCATGGCCAGGATATCTCAATCCATGGCCAGGATATCTCAATCCATGGCCAGGATATCTCAATCCATGGCCAGGATATCTCAATCCATGGCCAGGATATCTCAATCCATGGCCAGGATATCTCAATCCATGGCCAGGATATCTCAATCCATGGCCAGGATATCTCAATCCATGGCCAGGATATCTCAATCCATGGCCAGGATATCTCAATCCATGGCCAGGATATCTCAATCCATGGCCAGGATATCTCAATCCATGGCCAGGATATCTCAATCCATGGCCAGGATATCTCAATCCATGGCCAGGATATCTCAATCCATGGCCAGGATATCTCAATCCATGGCCAGGATATCTCAATCCATGGCCAGGATATCTCAATCCATGGCCAGGATATCTCAATCCATGGCCAGGATATCTCAATCCATGGCCAGGATATCTCAATCCATGGCCAGGATATCTCAATCCATGGCCAGGATATCTCAATCCATGGCCAGGATATCTCAATCCATGGCCAGGATATCTCAATCCATGGCCAGGATATCTCAATCCATGGCCAGGATATCTCAATCCATGGCCAGGATATCTCAATCCATGGCCAGGATATCTCAATCCATGGCCAGGATATCTCAATCCATGGCCAGGATATCTCAATCCATGGCCAGGATATCTCAATCCATGGCCAGGATATCTCAATCCATGGCCAGGATATCTCAATCCATGGCCAGGATATCTCAATCCATGGCCAGGATATCTCAATCCATGGCCAGGATATCTCAATCCATGGCCAGGATATCTCAATCCATGGCCAGGATATCTCAATCCATGGCCAGGATATCTCAATCCATGGCCAGGATATCTCAATCCATGGCCAGGATATCTCAATCCATGGCCAGGATATCTCAATCCATGGCCAGGACATCTCAGTCACGGCCAGAACATCTCAATCCATGGCCAGGACATTTCAATCCATGGCCAGGACATCTCAGTCAGGACACCTCAATCCAACATCTAGGGCACCTCAATCACTGTCAGAACATTTCAATCTGGGCCAGGACACCTCAACTGATGACTGGAGAAACTCAACCCATGCCTTGGTGCCATGCTGACACCATAAGGTGTCATGGATGGTCATAGGAGCTCTCTGAGAAGGTCCAGGCCACCCCCAGGTTACCTCCTTGTCCCTCCACTCACGTAGATCTCGTCGAACTTGCCAAAGTCCATGGTCTTGAAGCGGTCAATGGGTGGGCGGATGTACTCGCAGTAGGAGCTCGACTTGACCACCTCCAGCTGTCGCACACAGGACACGTAGGCCAAGCGCGACTGGATCTCAGCCATGTCAGGGACCTGCCAGGATGAGGAGTTCAGCACCCAGGCCACATCACCTCACAGAATCCCTGAGATGGGATCATCTGGAGATGATCCTGCTCTAGCAGGGTCATCACCCCCAGCAGCTTGCCCAGGATCACCTCCAGCTGGGCTTGGAAGCTTCTCCACCCAAGGAGACTCCCCAGACTCTCTGGGCAGCCTGGGCCAGGGCACTGCAGCCTCCATGCCAACAAAGTTCTCCTGAGGGAACCTCCAGTTGGTGCCCATTGCCCCTTGGCCTGGCCCTGAGCCACCACTGAGAAGAGTCTGGTCCTGGCCTCTTGTCCCCATGCTGGAGCTCTTGCTGAGACTCCAGAGGAGAGCAGGAGGAGGAAAACCTCCCTCCCCCTGCTGCTCCCACTCTTCTGCCTGCACCCCAGGAGAAGCCCTTCCTTGGCCTTCTTGGGGCCCATTGTTGCCTCCTGGGCCAACTTAGTGCAACCAGCACTCCCAGCTCCTTCTCCATGGAGCTGCTTTCCAGCAGCTCAGCCTCTAACCTCTCCTCCTCCATGAGGTTATTACTCCCCAGCTTCAGGAGCCTCCACCACTTGCCCTGATTGAACCTCAGGAGGTTCCTCACCCCCAACTCTCAGCCTGTCCAGCTCTCCCCAGATGGCAGCACAGCCTGATGGGGAGGTCACCCACTCCTCCCACTGCTGGACCATCAGCAGAGTGGCTGATGGACCTCCTCTTGCTCTCCTCTTTGTTCTCTCCATCCATCCATCCATCCATCCATCCATCTCCATCCATCTATCCATCATCCATCAATCCATCCTGCTTGAACTTCATGAGGCTCCTCACCGCTGTCTACCTCTCAGCAGATGACATCTCCACCACCTCCCCACCCTCACCTTGACCTTCTCAGCCCAGGGGTTGAGCCGTTTCCAGAGGAGCCACCACCCTGAGAGGCTGTCCCCATAGTTGCAGAGATCTGTCTCGTCCTGGCTGCCCACGTCGATGGCCACCACTGTCTTGGCCCCCATGTTGCGTGCGATGTCAGCTGTGGGATGGAGGAGGACAGAAGAGAAGTTCAGGCCTTCTCCATGGTCCAAGTGGTGGCAGAAGCTCAGCAGGGGAATGAGGTTGAGACGTTGTCTCCAGGTTGAGTGGCAAAGCCATGGTGGAGCTCACGGTGGGACCACCCTTGGGGTGTAGAGGTGGAGATAGGCCATGGTGGTGAGGAGCAGAGAGGTGATGGAATGGGGTGCAGGTGGGAGGAGAGCACAGGCAAGTGGCAGCATCTGTGGTAGGATGGGAGGTGGATGGAGATGTCCAGGAGGACATTCTGGTGGTGAGGACATCAGGAGATGATGGAAGGTGGATGGAGATGACTTGCACCATGGAGGTGCTTCAGGAGTGCACTTGGTGGTGAGGACATCAAGAGATGATGATGCAACGGCAGAAAGGAGGACGGAGATAGCCTAGGAGGACATCTGGTAGTGAGGACACCAGGAGATGATGTGAGGTGGATGGAGATGACTTGGGCCATAGAGGTGCTCCAAGAGAACATCTGGTGGTGAGGAACATCAAGAGATCATGATGCAACATGGGGGAAGGTGACTTGGAAACCAAGGAGCACCAAGATACCCTAGGAGGCCACCAGAAGATGGTGGTGGGATGGAGGAAGGTCACTTGCACCTGAAGGAAGATGGAGATGTCCTGGGAGGACACCTGGAGGTGGCTTGAGATGGAGATGCTGTGCATGTGTAGAACACATGGTGTCAACACCACCAACAAAGAAACATCTTGGAGATACCAAGAGGTGGCTTGCACGTGACCAAGGATGATGGAGATGTCCCAGGAGGTGGACCTGGTGCTGAGGGCAGCAGGAGAAGCTGAGGCTGAGACCCTCTTGGTCCCAGAGCCACCAAGAGGGACAAAAGGAGGTGGCTTACCCATGAAGGATACCAAAGAGCTGGAGATGACAGATGCAGATGTCCTTCAGGTGAAGGAGGATGGAGAGGCCCAAGGAGGGCACCTGGAGCTGAGAACATCAAGAGAAGAGGATAGAAGGTGGACAAAAGGTGGCCTCCACATGATGAAGCATGAAGATGTTCCAGGAGGTCAACTAAAGATGGTGGAGGATGGAAGGAGATGGTTTTGGACCTGCAGAAACATGGGGAGAACAGCCAAAGCTGAGGATACCAGAAGAGGATGATGCAGGATGGAAGGAGGTGGTGAGCACCTGAGGAGCATGGAGATGCTCAAGGAGGACACTGAGGACACCTGGTGATTATGCAAGATGAAGATGTCCATGGAAGCCACTTGACATGGAGAACATCAAGAGACAACACAAGATGAGGGACTGCATCTCACATGTGAAGATGCCCTTGGAAACCACGTGGTATGGAGGACACCAAAAGATGACCCAAGATGAGAGATGCATCTTGCATGGAAGATGTCCTTGGAAGTGACCTGACATGGAGGACACTAAGAACACTGCTTTTGCTCCTCAAAGCAGATGAAGACCCCTCACAAGAAGACCCAATAATGAAGCCACTGAGAAGCTCCAAACCCAACAAAGCTCTCCCTCAACATCTCCAACCATCAAGAACCCACCTCAAGTTGGCCATGCAGCCTCAACTCAACCCAACCACCAGTCCTAGAGGGTCAAGGAGGCTGAAGATGGGAGGTAGATCAGGAGCTGGTTGGGTGGTGATGGCCTCGAGCTGCTACTTGCCTGGCAGGTTGTTGATGTAACCACCATCCATCAGCAGGTGACCATCCTTGGGATCGCAGAGTGGTGGGAGGTAGCCAGAAAGGGTCATGCTGGCTCGGGCATAACGCCAGAGTGAGCCTGCGCCAGTGGGAACAAAGCCAATGAGGACCCCACCTCAGATCCCACCACAGATGGAGGCTGCCCCTTCGCTCCTTGCCCTGGCCTCAAGGGCCACCCATGGGTGCTAGAGGAACACCTTGAATGCTCTACCAGAAAGAAGTCCCAAGTGGTTGATCTTGAGGTGGTTATGAGGTGTGGGTGGAAAGGAGGTTTGGAGGACATGGAGGTTTTGTGGGGTCTTGGGGTTGTCTTTTTTTGGTGGCCCTAAGGGATTGAGGTGCTGACCTGGGACATTGTTAACATAGCAACCATCCACGAGCCAGTGGCTGTCCTTGGGGTCACAGAGCGGAGGCAGGTAGGGGGTGTAAGAGGCACTGGCACGGACGTAGCGCCAAAGGCTACCTGCCGGAGGGAGAGGACATCATGGTCACAGTCGTGGTCAGGGCTAGATCGGAGAGGCTCAAGGAAGAGGACACAGGCATGGGCTGAGCATCCAGTGGGTGGAAATCAAAGATGTTGGCATCCAGTGGTTGCTGACAAAGGATGTAGGCATCCTTGGTTGGTGACCAACAATGGTGTCACCCAACAGTTGGTGACATCCAGCAGTTAGTGACCAAGGATGTTGGCATCCAGTTGTTGGTGGCACCTAGTTGTTGGTGGCACCCAGCAGTTGGTGGCACCCAGCTATTGGTACCAATAGTTGGTGACCAATGCTATTGACACTCAACAGTTGGTGACCAAGGATGTCAGCACCCACAAGTTGGTGACCAAGGATGCTGGCACCACACCAGGGAGATGTTTGGAGCCCCTTGGTGCCGCTGGGCTGGGGAAGGCTGGGCAGGTAAGGAGCTCCTGGAGAAGGTTAGGGATGGTGAGCAAGGATTAGTTGGAGTTAGAAGGTAGAGGAGAAGGTGGAGGCAGAGGCAGAAGGCTCACAAGCCACCAGGGGCACCCTGTGGATGGCTCAATGTCCCAGGTGAGCCTTGACACCAGGCAAGGAGGAGGGGCAGCCACCACAACATCCCCATCACCAAGATGTTCCCACCACCACAACAGGTCCACCTCCCCACCACCACCATGGTGTATCATCTCCACCATGTCACCTCCACCACCACATCATGCCCACCACTAGCATGCCATCCCCACCACCACATCTCCCTCCATCACCACCCTGGTGTCATCTCCACCCTCATGCCACCCCCCAAGACCATCTCCCACCCCAGCCACTGCCATGCACATGGGTTACTTGGGTTAGTGGTGAGCAGATGTGTTAGAGAGGACATTGCACACCCGAGGTGTCCAGATGTGGCTCCACAACGCAACTCTGCCCCAAACCCCACATGCTCCCCATGAAGACCTCAACCTGGTGGTGTCCCCAGCACCAGAAAGCTACCAGAGCTCCACCACAAAGCTGTCCAAGCCCTTTCCTCACAACCCAAGCTAGCTTGTCCCCTTGGCTGGTGGCAAACCTTCTCCAGTGGAGTTGTGTGACTCGTTTTGGGGTGCAGATGAGGAAGGACCCCACCAAGTGAGGACATGGTGGCACCAAAGAGCTTCTTACCATGGGTATGAACCCTCATGGTGGAGGCTGTGATGTCAGTGGTGACGTTGAAGTAGGGCAACCAGAGGTCCTGTGGGGAGAAGATGAGGTTGGGTGACACCATCGAGATGGTGGTGGAGGGAGAGGTGGTGGAGGTTGTGGAGGGGTTGGGGGTGGTCCCTGAGGCTCACCTCGATCTGCTTGTCCTGGAAGACCTTGCTGATGCTGGCATTGAAGGCTGAGCCCGAGAACATGGAGGTGATTGGGTAGGTGAGGTCCAGGGCAGTCTGGAACACTGAGTTCATGCACTGCAGGGGCAGGAGCAGGAGCAGGAAGAAGGAGACAAGGAGGAGGAGGAAAAGAAGGAAAGAAGGAAGAGGAAGACAATGAGAAAGAAGGAGGAAGGAAGAAGGAGAGAGGAGGAGGAAGAAGAGAAGAAGAAGACAACAAGGGGGAGAAGTAGAAGAAGAAGAAGAAAGATGAGTAAGGAGAGAAGAAGGAGGAAGAAGAAGAAGGAGGAGGAAGACAGAGGAAGGAGAAGGAGGATGAAGAAGGAGAGAAGGAAGACAAAGATGAAGATGAGAAAGAAGGAGGAGGAGGAAGAAGAAGGAGAGGAGGAGGAAGAAGAAGTAAGAGAAGGAGAATGAGGAAGGACAGAAAAGGAGAAGGAAGAAGATGAAGGAGGAGAAGGAGGAAGATGAGTAAGGAGAGAAGGAGAAGGAGGAAAAAGAGGAAGAAGGAGACAAGTAAACAAGGAGGAAGAGGAGGGAGGAGAAGGAGGAAGAGGAGAAGGGGAAGAAGGAGATGTTTTGGGTGTCCCTGAGCAGGTGAGGCCCCACGTCCTCCCCAGAAGAGCTGGTGAAGGTCACGCTGTGGCCTCAGTGGGCAGGGGCCAGGCGATGGCGGTCGCTCTCACCTTAGCCCACTCCCGCGCTTGCTGCTTGGTGCGCACGGCACAGCGCTCCTCGGCGTACAGAGCCGCGATGAAGGCCCCGATGGAGGTGCCACCAACCATGTCTATGGGGATCCCTGCCTCCTCCATGGCCTTCAGCACCCCAATATGGGAGCAACCTCTGCAGGGGTGGAGACAGATGGACATGGTGGGATGGGTAGAGGTGGATGATGGATGGATGGATAGATGGATGGAGATGGATGGATGGATGGATGGAGAGAACAAAGAGGAGAGCAAGAGGAGGTCCATCAGCCACTCTGCTGATGGTCCAGCAGTGGGAGGAGTGGGTGACCTCCCCATCAGGCTGTGCTGCCATCTGGGGAGAGCTGGACAGGCTGAGAGTTGGGGGTGAGGAACCTCCTGAGGTTCAATCAGGGCAAGTGGTGGAGGCTCCTGAAGCTGGGGAGTAATAACCTCATGGAGGAGGAGAGGTTAGAGGCTGAGCTGCTGGAAAGCAGCTCCATGGAGAAGGAGCTGGGAGTGCTGGTTGCACTAAGTTGGCCCAGGAGGCAACAATGGGCCCCAAGAAGGCCAAGGAAGGGCTTCTCCTGGGGTGCAGGCAGAAGAGTGGGAGCAGCAGGGGGAGGGAGGTTTTCCTCCTCCTGCTCTCCTCTGGAGTCTCAGCAAGAGCTCCAGCATGGGGACAAGAGGCCAGGACCAGACTCTTCTCAGTGGTGGCTCAAGGCCAGGCCAAGGGGCAATGGGCACCAACTGGAGGTTCCCTCAGGAGAACTTTGTTGGCATGGAGGCTGCAGTGCCCTGGCCCAGGCTGCCCAGAGAGTCTGGGGAGTCTCCTTGGGTGGAGAAGCTTCCAAGCCCAGCTGGAGGTGATCCTGGGCAAGCTGCTGGGGGTGATGACCCTGCTAGAGCAGGATCATCTCCAGATGATAGAGATGATCTCCAGAAGTTCCTTCCCACCCCAACCCTGGTGGATTTGATGCTCACCAGCTCCAGAGAGCCAAGGACCTCCTGGAGAGAGTCCAGCAGAGGCTAGGTTATGGAGTCTCCTTGTGTGGAGACACTTCCAACCCAACCTGGACATGACCCTGGACAAACTGCTGTGGAGCAGGGTTGGGTTGACCTGGGATGATCTCCAGAACTTGAGACTTCCAGCCTAGCTGGTGGTACCCACCTGGCTCCTCCACCGCCCAGGACCAAGGCGATGGTGTTGCCAGTGAGGACTCTGGCCAAGCGGGAGAAGTCGCTGTGGCGATCGATGTTCTTCTCAAACACCTTCTCATACATCTCGTGCTGCAGGTTGGGATGGAGCATGAGTGACCACCACCCTGCTGGAGCACCAAGGTCCTCCTCGAGGTGCTGGTGGCCACACCTACCAGCTTGGTAGTGCTCCGTTGGGAGAAGACCCTGTGAGGACACCTGATGTGGAGGTGACCCGAGCACCAGCTGCGCATGTTGAGCCACTCGACAGTGCGGGAAGGGCTGGGACCGTCCTCGCGGTGCAGGAGGACCAGCTGCTTGAGAGCCCTCACTGCTGTGCTCTCCAGCATCTTCTCCAGCTGGGAGAGGGTTTGGAGCACCAACTCCTACCCTTCCACCACCTCCAACCCTTCTCCCACCACCTCCAACCCTTCTCCCACCACCTCCAACCCTTCTCCCACCACCTGCTAACCTCCTATCACCTCCTACTGTCCAGCCACCTCCTACTCTTCTTCTACCATGTCCTACTGTCCCACCATCTTCTACTCTTCTCCCACCACCTCCTAACTATCTCCCACCACCTTTTAACCTCCCACCACCTCCAACTCCTCTCACCACATACTACTGTCCCACCATCTCCTACTCTTCTTCTACCACCTTCAACTGTCCCACCCTGTCCTACCCTTCTCCCACTACTTCCTACTCTCCCACCACTTTCTACCCTTTTCCCGCCACCTTCTACTGCTTCGTACCCTTCTGCCATCACCTCCTACACTTCCACCACCTCCTACTCTTCCACCACCTCCTACTCTTCCACCACCTCCTACCCTTCTCCTACCACCTCCTACCCTTCTCCTACCACCTCCTACCCTTCCATCACCTCCTACTGTTCCATCATCTCCTACCTTTCCACCACTTCCTACCCTCCAATCATAGAATCATAGAATGGTTAGGGTTGGAAGTGACCTCTGGAGCTCATCTAGTCCAACCCCCCTGCAGTGGGCAGGGACATCCCCAACTAGAGCAGCTTGCCCAGAGCCCTGGCAAGCCTCACCTGGAATGCCTCCAGGGATGGGAACTCAACCACCTCCCTGGGCAGCCTGGGCCAGTGTTCCACCACCCTCGTGGGGAGCAACTTCTTCCTAATGTCCAGTCTAAATCTACTCTTCTCCAATTTAAAACCATTGCCCCTTGTCCTTTCACTGCAGGCCTTTGCAAACAGGCCCTCTGCAGCCTGCTTGGAAGTTCCCTTTAGGTCCTGGAAGGTCACTAGTAGTTCCCCTGAAGCCTTCTCTTCTCCAGGCTGAACAATCCCAGCTCCCTCAGCCTGTCCTCAGAGCAGAGGTGTT
>VWZO01008826.1:25807-42394 GCA_013396975.1 Bucco capensis | reverse complement strand
CCTCCCCCTCTCAAGCCACCCCTGTCCCCCCCAGCTCACTTAAGACCCCTTCCTGATCCCATATGCCCCCAGAACCCGCCCCGAAGCACTCACCTGCCTCCGGTAGCAGCCCCGCACTCCTCTTCGGCCCCGTTAGGGGCATGGTCCCTTTAACGCTTAGCCACGCCTCTCGGTGACGTCACACCCGGACGCCATCTTGGGAGCGGCACGCGTTTGGGTGACGTCATGGCGCAGCGCCGGGGGCGGGAATCGGAAAGGCTTAGTGCACAGCTCGGCGCCATATTGGGAGTGGCGGGGGGCGGGACACAAAGGGAGACCCCCGGGGCTGGCACCCACTGTCCCCCTTGTGACACCTGAGGGTGGTAGCAACCACCCCAGCCCTGTCCTCAGCGGTGGTGGCACCTGCTGCCACCCTTGTCCTGTCAAGGGCACTCGAGGGTGCCAGCACCCATTCCACCCCATCGTGGGACACCCTAGGGTGCTAGCACCCATCCCACCTCCAGCTCTGGGACACCCTAGGGTGCCAGCACCCATCCCACGCCATCGTGGGACACCCTAGGGTGCCAGCACCCATCCCCACCTCCAGCTCTGGAACACCCTAGGGTATCACAGTATCCCAGTATGTCAAGGGCTGAAAGGGCCCCAGAAAGATCATCTAGTGCAACGCCCCTGCCAGAGCAGGATCACCTAGACCAGCTCACACAGCAATGTGTCCAGGCAGCTCTGCAATGGCTCCAGACAAGGAGACTCCACAGCCTCCTGGGCAGCCTGGGCCAGTGCTCTGGCACCTGCACTGCAAACAAGTTCCTCCTCGTGTTAATACTAAACCTCCTGTGCTCCAACTTGCTCCCATTCCCTCTTGTCCTACCATTGGATGCCATGGAGCAGAGCCTGGCTCTCTCCTCCTCACACTCACCCTTAACATATTTCTAAGCATTGCTGAGGTCTCCTCTCAGTCTCCTCTTGTCCAGGCTGCAGAGACCCAGCTCTCTCAGCCTGTCCTCCTAGGGCACATGCTCCACTCCTTTNCCCAGCACTGACCCCTGGGGCACACCACTAGTCACAGGCCTCCAGTTAGACTCTGCTCCACTGACCACAACTCTCTGGGCTCTGTCCTTCAGCCAGTTCCCAATCCATCTCACAGCACAGTCTCCCAATCCACACTTCTCAAGTTTGGCAATGAGGATACCATGGGAGACAGTATGGAAAGCTTTGCTAAAGTCAAGAAAAACCACATCCACTGCCTTCCCCTCATCTCTCCATCTAGTTATGCCATCAGAAAAGGCTATCAGATTAGTCAAGCAGGACTTCCCCTTACGGAATCCATGCTGACTACTCGTGATAAGCCTCCTTTCCTCCAAATGCTTGGAGATGGTGACAAGTACAAACTGTTCCATCACCTTTCCAGGGATGGAGGTGAGGCTGACTGGCCTAGAGTTACCCGGGTCATCTTACTTGCCCTTTTTTTTTTTGCTAGCAGCCATCCCCACCTCCAGCTCTGGGACACCCTAGGGTGCTAGCACCCATCCCACCCCATCGTGGGACACCCTAGGGTGCCATCACCCACCCCACCCCATCATGGGACACCCTAGGGTGCCAGCACCCATCCCACGCCATCGTGGGACACCCTAGGGTGCCAGCACCCATCCCACCCCATCATGGGACACCCTAGGTTGCCAGCACCCATCCCCACCCCAGGAGCTCCCCCAGATCCACTCTTCTCCTAGGAGCTCTTTATTGTCCCCCTTGAGGCCACCTCTTGGCACCTCCTCCAGACCACAAGTACTCCTTCATGTCCTTCATCAACCAGGAGCTCAAACCATCCCAGAGCAAGCTGCACCTCAACCACCAAGGGGCTTGGGGACAAGGCCAGGGACATGTCCCTGGTGTGACCAAGGGTCCTTGGAGGATCAGGGACAAGTTCTCAACCTGTCCAAGGGGCTCCTCAGCTTGAGGACATCCCTGAAGGTGCCAGTAATGCCCCCAAGGGCATGGGGACAAGAGCAGGAAGATGTCCCTGGAGATGTCACAGGACCAAGGGCTTGGGGACAAGGCCAGGCACATGTCCCTGATGTGGCCAAGGGGCTGAGGTGGCTTGAGGACAAGACCCCAACGCAGTCAAGGTGTCACCAGGCTCCAGGTTGTCCCCAAAACATCTGCTGTGGAGTCACAGAGATCCAGGTGGACTCCAAAACACCTGCACGGTGCCACCAGGCTCCACAGGGAACTCCTCCAAGGTTGCTCAGCTCCAGTTGAGGACTAGGCTAAGGTCCATCAAGGCAACCAATGTGGCCACAGGTGGCCACCTCATGTCCCCAAGGTGCAGGGACCTTGGCCACCAACTGTCCCCACCCTTGGGGACCTTGAGATGATAAAAGCAGGTGATCAAATAACTTAAAAGAGCTGGAGATCATGGGGTGGGAAGGGCACAGAGTCCATGCTGAGAGGTTCACCACCTTGAGGGGTTGCACACTATGAGGACCACATTGAGGGGGTCCATGTTGAGGGGGTCCATGCTGAGGGGGTCCATGCTGAGAGGACCATGTTGAGAGATCCACATGGAGGGTTCCACCAGGCTGAGGGGGGCTCTGTCATGAAGGTCCACACTGCTATGTCCACCACGCTGAGAGGAGCACGTTGAGGGGCTCCATGTCAAGAGGTCCTCATCAAGGGGTCCATGCCAAAGAGAGTATGTTGGCAGGCTCCACCACGTCAAGGGGTTCTCCCCGAGAGGATCCATGTGGAGAAGGTCAAGGGGCTCCACCATGACGAGAGGACATGTCAAGGGATCCATGCTGAGAGGACCATGTCAAGAGGACCACCTCGAGGGGGTCCACCTCAAGAGAGTCCACCCTGATGAGAAGCCCATCTCAAGGAGTCCATGTTGAGAGGACCACCTCAAGAAGACCACCTCAAGCAGGTCCAGCACAAGGGGCTCACCATGAAGAGAGGTCCTCCCTCAGTTGACCAGCAGCGTGTTGTCCTGCAGAGGAGCCCTGTGGGGAGACAGCCCTGGGGTGAAATCCAAGGATTTGGGGGGTGGGACGGATGGACTTTGGCAAGAAGACCTAAGGGAGAACTCCCACATCCCAAAACCAAGCATCAGGAGGCCACCTACCATGGGTGGACCTATGTTGGAAGGTGGAGATGGAGACATTTTGAAGTGCTGGCATGAGACCCACCAGAGGTTAGAAGTCATGGTCCAGGTGGGATTGGACATGGAGAAGAACGCAGGGGTGAAAAGAGGCATGGATCATGGCATGGGTTGTGTTGGAAGGACCTTGCAAGGTCATCTAGTCCAGCCTCTAGTCTACATCTTCAAGTAGAGCAGGTTGCTCAGAGCTCCAAGGTCCAACCTGACCTGGAATGGCTCCAGGGATAGGATATCTACCACCACCTCTAAGGACAACCTGGGCCAGGGTCTCACCACCCTCAGTGGGAAACATTTTCTTCTTCCTGGTCTCCATCTCCTCTGTTAGCTCCAAACCATCTCCCCTCTTCCTGGCCCACCAGGACCTGCTGCAAGGTGTCTCCATCTGGCTGGCAGGATCTTTAAGCACTGAAAGGCCCCAAGAAGGTCTCCTTGGAACCTTCCCTTCTCCAGCATGGAGCAGGGAGATCATGGAGGTGTCAGAGCACACAGCAATGGCTTCTCCTGTCACACTGGACACCACCAGGGTTTGATAACCCAGTGGGGCCCAAGATTGGATGAAGNGAATCATCTTGGTTGGAAAAGACTTCAGTGATCAGCAAACCCAGGAGAACCTCATGAGGTTCACCAAGGCCAAGAGCAAAGTCCTGCACCTGGGTCAGGGCAACCCTTGGTGTCAATCCAAGCTAGGGCTCGAAGGGATGGAGAAGCAGCTCCATGGAGAAGGACCTGGAGGTGCTGGTGGGTGCAAAGCTGGCCATGACCCAGCAGTGTGTGCTCCCAGCCCAGAAGCCAGTCCTGTCCTGGGCTCATCCCCAGAGCCTGGCCAGCATCAGGTCAGGGAGGGGATTCTGCTCCTCTGCTCTGCTGGGACCTCACCTGCAGGGCTGGGTCCAGCTCTGGAGTCCTTAGCAGAGGAGAGACATGGAGCTGCTGGAGCACCATGGAGATGATCCAAAGGTTGGAGCCTCTCTGCTGTCAGGGCACGCTGAGAGAGTAGGGGACGGAATGAGAGAGTTGGGATGGAGAAGAAGCCACCACGGAAAAGGACCTGGAGGTGCTGGTGGGTGCAAAGCTGGGGTTGAACAACCACCTAGACATGACACTTGGCAACACAGTTGAGTGGCCATGGTGATGTTGGGTTGCTAGTTGGACTTGATGATCTTAGAGGTCTTCTCCAAGCTTCCTGCTTCCATCATTCATTGACACTTAGCCCCAAGCCCTCCCCTCGATGTGCTCCTGGCCCCTCACCTCTCGCAGCAGCAGAAGACAGAGCAGGAGGAGGAACTGTGGCGCCGATACTTGCCCGACTTGGGGCTGTCCTTGCACTGGGCGATGTAGGCGTGGAGCTGGGACACAGGAGCTTCTCCTTCACACTGGTGCTGTGGATTAAAAGAGAAGCTGAGACCTTCTGGAGGTCCAAAAACACCCCAAGAAGCCAAGCAGAAGGCCCAAGCTGTGGCCTCTACCTTGATGGTCTCGTAGGAGCCAGTGATGAGGGCAATGAAGAGGCTGAGGACCATGTAGATGAAGAGGCTGATGAAGGTGTAGAGGTAGAGCTGGCTGAAGAGCCACACCAGGTAGCTGTTCTGCTGCATCTCGGCAAAGGTGACAAACATGTCGTCGCCGTTGATGAGGGAGAAGAGGCACTCAGAGACCATGGAGAGGGAACGGAACTGGGAGAGCACGAGCCCAAACTGGTTGGAGTGGGAAGGGACCTCTTGGAGATCACCCAACCCACCCTGCTCCACCATGGAGCTTGCCCTCCAGCTTCGGCTTAGAAGCTTCTCCACCCCAGGAGACTCCTGGGCCAGGCCTTCCCAACTCTTGCCAAGAAGGAATTCTTCCTCATGACCAACCTCAACCTCTTCTGGAGCAACCTGAGGCTGTTCCCTCTCATCCCATCACTTAGGAGAAGACCTGGACCCACACCTTGCTCCAAGAATCTGATCCATAACCTTCCTTGGCACTGCTCCAGCAAGGTCATCACTCCCAGCAGCTTGCCCAGGATCACCTCCAGTTGAGCTTGGAAGCTTCTCCACCCCAGGAGACACCCCAAGCTCTCTGGGCAGCCTGGGCCAGGGCTCTGCAGCCCCCAAGCCAACAAGGTTCTCCTGAGGGAAGCTCCAGTTGGCTTTCAGTTGGTGCCCATTACCCCTTGGCCTGGCCCTGGGCCACCCCCGAGCACAGGCTGGCCCCAGGCTCTTGTCCCCATGCTGGAGCTCTTGCTGAGCAGGGAGAAGATCCCTCTGGGGCTGCTCTTCTCCAGCCTCAGCAGCTCCAGCAGCAGCCCCAGAGCTGCTCCAGTGCCCTCAGCATCTTCCTAGCCTCTGCTGGACTCTCTGCAGCACTTGCTTGGCTCTCTGGAGCTGGGGAGCCCAGAGCTGGAGCCAGGACTGCAGAGGAGAGGAGAAGGAGAACCTCCCTCCACCTGCTGCTCCTACTCTTCTTCTGAGCACAGACAAGAAGGTGACAAAGGACTTGGAGCCATCCCAGTTTACCATGTCACCTACTGTCACACTGGAAGCTTCTCAAGTGAGGAGCAAGAAGAGTTCCACGAGCACCTCAAGAAGGTAAGACCAAGAGTGATGATAGCACATCTAACCCAAGAACGACCAGCCCTGAAGGCACCTCCTCCTCCCACCAGAGGAGGCTGAAGCTCAACCAACAACAGCACCTTGAAGCATCCAAGTGAGGAGCAAGATCTCCATGACCACCTCAAGGAGGTAAGACCACCCCACCAGAAGCAGGACCAGCCCCAAAGGCATCTCCTCCTCCCACCCAGATGTGGTTGAAGCTCCCCCAGAGCAGCACCTTGACGTGGTAAGGTCCCAGGACAATCCAGCCACAGAAACAGTAGCCCAGGTAGATGACAGCCACGCAGCAGCAGAAGCGAATGACGTTGGGGAGAGCAACCCTCAAGGTGACAATCAGGATCTGGGGGAGGAGAAACATCTGCCATCAACCTCCAGCTTCTCCTGGAGGTTCCACCAGTGGTGGAAAACCACTTGGCATCAACCTTCATCTCCTGCTGAAGGTCCCACCAGAGGCTGAAGCACCTCATGAGACCACCCTCAAGCCTCAAGGTCTTCAGCAGAGGACGATGAGGAGCTTGGTGGGACACAGACACATGCAGTGGCCGTAGGATGAGCCCAGGACCAGGCCACCAGGACCATTGCCACCCTGGAGGTTGTCCCCAAAGGTTCTGAGGTCACCTCCTTGGGTGTCACTCACATTGTACTTCTGGAAGAAGGTCAGGTACCGGATGACTCCAACCCAGACCAGGAGTGTGGAGGTGCCCAGGAGAATGCTGCAGACATCATAGCTGGCAAAGTTCTGCAGGGACAGAAGGGTCATGGACCTCAGGCATGGCCAACCTTGTCCTCAAAGCCACCCCTGAAGACCTAAGAACCTTCACCACCACCACATGCCAATGGCAAGTGAAATCCTGGTGCCACCAGTAGCTAGGACTCCTCCCTGTCCCAGAAGGTCCCACCTGGGTTGCCACAAGGGCTAGAGCCTCTCTGTGAAGCCCTCAGGAGTGATGTTTGTCCCCTAAGACACCCTCAGAGCTTTCATGGCTCCACAAGAGCTTCAGCACCCAGGAGAAGCTGGTCCATGGCCATCTAGGAAGGCTTGACCCTGCCCCATGGACAATGTCTTTTCCTTGGAGCAAGAGGACAATGACGCCAACAGCTCTAGAGCACCAAGGACCTGCTGGAGCTCCAGCTTTGCTTCTTCAGTTCAGGATGGAAGGACCTTTCAAACTGAGCTGGGACAGCTCCAAGGTCCAACCTGACCTGGAATGGCTCCAGAGATGAGACATCTACCACCTCTAAAGGATAACCTAGGCCAGGGTCTCACCACCTTCAGCATGAACCATTCCTTCCTTAGGTGCCACCTAACTCCACCTTCTTCCAGTTTCCAACCATCATGTCCTACAGCTCTTGGTCAACTCAATCACAAGAAGGCCACAAGAAGGTCTCCTTGGAGCTTTCTCCAGGCTGAACAACCCTAAGTCTCTCAGCGTGCCCTGACAGCAGAGAGGCTCCAACCTTTGGATCATCTCCATGGTCTCCTCTGGACTCCAGCAGCTCCATGTCTCTCCTCTGCTAAGGACTCCAGAGCTGGACCCAGCCCTGCAGGTGAGGTTCCAGCAGAGCAGAGGAGCAGAATCCCCTCCCTGACCTGATGCTGGCCAGGCTCTGGGGATGAGCCCAGGACAGGACTGGCTTCTGGGCTGGGAGCACACACTGCTGGGTCATGGCCAGCTTTGCACCCACCAGCACCTCCAGGTCCTTCTCCATGGAGCTGCTTCTCCATCCCTTCGAGCCCTAGCTTGGATTGACACCAAGGGTTGCCCTGACCCAGGTGCAGGACTTTGCTCTTGGCCNCAGCACTGGAGCTGTGGCCTCCCCAGTGCCCACTCCAGGAGGAGCAGTCCTGCCCTAGTCCTGCTGCCTCACTAGTGCTGCTCCAAGCCACCATGCTCTTGTGCTACTCCAGGTCCCTCTGGAAGGATCTCGTCCTTCAGGACTGCATCAACCACATCAGTCAGCTTGGTGTTATCTCTAACAGGCTTGAGGGTTCATTAACCCCACCACACCATGGATGAAGATCCCCAACAGCACTGGGCCCACTATGGACCTCTGAGTGCCACCACCTGTGACCAACCTCCACATGGACATCAATGTGTTGACCAGCACCCAACCAAGCGCAGTGGAGACTCCCCAACCCCACATCTCCCCAGTAGAGCTACAGATCTTCTGAGGGGCACAGCCAAGGCCTCAGCCGACAGCTGAAGCTCTTCCCCTCCTTGTCCTGCACACCTTGGACTCGATGCCAATCTTCAGGATGGTTCCCAGCACGGTGAGCACATCACTGATGACCAGGAGGATGTACCAGCCGTTGAGGAACTCCATGCGGTCGGACAGGCAGACGCTCTGCTTGTAACGCTGCTGGAAGAACCTGCTGAACTCCTGCAGGGAGGAGGACAAGCATGGGCCACCACGCCTCAGCCAAGAGCTCTGCCTGTGCTGGAAGCTGTGGCAGATGCCACCTCAAGGTGCCCAGCAACTCACGTGCTGCAGCAGCAGGCCCCGGATGATGGAGCGGGCGCAGAGGATGAAGGAGAGCGAGCAGAGGAGCATCACCAGCACGTCGAAGAAGAGGCGGAAGGAGTTGTCACCTACAGGGGACAGGAGCACCGTGAGACCTCCAAGCAGCACCCCCTGGGGACAGATGCCACCTCTGTCACCTATCCAGGAGGACTTTGAGCTCTCCTTTGACACCCACTTGGGGCAGATGTCACCTGTCACCCACCAAGTAGCACCCTGAGCTCTCCTTTGACACCCACTGGGGACAGATGTCACCTTTGTCACCCACCCAGGAGCATTTTGTCATCCACCGGGGACGGATGTCACCTCTGAAAGACACCCAGAAGCACCCTAAGACCTCCAAGCAGCACCCACAGGGGATAGATGTCACCTCTGTCACCCACCCAGAAGCACTGTCACCCCCTTGGGACAGTTGTCCCCTCCCTGTCCACACCTCTGCCAAAGACACTGGGGTCCTTGCACTCCTTGATGTCAGCTTTGTTCTCCAGGTGGATCTTCACCCGGCCACTGTGAGCCTTGTTGTCAAAGGTGATCTGAGGGGACACAGAGGACAAGGGGGACAAGGGACAGAGGGGGACATGAAGGACAAGGGGGACAGGGGGGGACATGAGGGCATAAGGAGAAGGGGACAGGACGACACAGGGACATGGGGACAAAGGTGGACAAGGGACAGGGGAACAAGGGGACAGGGGGATGCAGGGACACAGGGGACAGGGGCATAAGGAGATGGGGGACAGGAGGAAACAGGGACAGGGGGACAAGGGACAGGGGACAAGGGAGACAAGGGGACAGGGGGCCACAAGGGGACGGGGGGACCAACGGGACAAGGGAGGAGAGGGGGAGACAGGGGGACAGTCACCACCAGGACAGTCACCCAGCACCTCCTTGGGTGCCTCTTCCTGGTCCCTACGTGCCCATGGGGGATGATGGCAGCCCAGCTGGGTGCCAGCTGGATGCCAGTTGGGTCTCAGTGCCAGCCTGGCTTGGTCCCAGTTAGCTCCCAGTGCAGCACTCACAGTGATGGTGAAGGTGTAGCAGTCAGGGATCTCATTGTTGATGATGGTTTGGATGTTGATGGCCTTCAGCTGGAACTGGATGGTGACATTGATGAGTCTGCAGGAGAAGACCTTCTGAAACCTCCTCCTGGACCTTCCCAATTTTCCTCCTCCTGGACCTTCTCAATCCTCCTCCTGGACCTTCTCCAGAAGGTCTCAAGCCCTCCCAAAGTCCCAAACCACGGTGCCAGGAGTCACCCAAACCAAAGCTGGGAGGTGAAGCTCTTCCCTGGGCGGTTGCAGAGCTCTCTCCAGCTTTTGAGGAGCACATCCCACCCAAGGTCAACCAGGAGAGGTTGGACCTTCTGGAAGTGCCACTAGCCAACAACCAAAGGGCATGGCCATGGGCCACCAAGATGCCACCAAGAGCCAGGGTAGGACTTTGGGGATGGGAAACCAAGCCCCAGGGTTGGTGTTGGAGGACAGTGGTGGCACCTTGGGACCATTGGTGAAGGTCATGGAGGTGGAAAGAAGCTGCTTGTGGAGCAACCTCAGAGGTTTGACATCTCCCTTGGCCCAAGAGGTGGTTTTTAACTTCCACAACGGGGTTTGGAAGCCACCAGAAGCTTCTCCACCCTGCCCACAGGCTTCATCATGAGGTTATCCTCATGTTGGAGCTTCCCCCAACCCCTAACTCTGAACCCAGGAGATGTCCCCAGCACCCAGAAGGGTTTGGCCAAGCCCAGGAGCATGGTGATTACTTGTGGAACTTGAGGGTGAAGTTCTTGTAGCTGCGATCCAGCTCTGGAGGAAGAGGTTGAGGTTCCTCAGGGTCCACTCCCAGGCAGTCTGCAGGGAGGGAGAGGCATGGAAGTGTTTGGGTTGGAGAAGACCTTTGAGATCATAGAATCCAAGTGTCCACCAACACTGCCAGGTCACCACTGACCCATGGCCATCAGCACCACATCTCCATGGCTTTGGAACCCCTCCAGGGATGGGAACTCCACTACTGCCCTGGGCAGCCTGGGCCAGGCCTGAACAACCCTTGCCAGGAACACTGTTCCTCATGGAAAACCTCAACCTCCCCTGGGGCAACCTGAGGCTGTTTCCATCTTGTTTAGAAGAAGACCTTGACCCTCACCTCACCCCAAGCTCCTCTCAGGGAGTTGCAGAGAGCCAGAAGGTCTCTCCTCAGCCTCATTAGCTCCAGCCTCAACCCCCCCAGTTCCCTCAGCTGCTCCTCACACCTTCTCCAGAGCCTTCTCCTCCCTCTCCACACCCTTGCCCACCTTCCTTGCCCTTCTCTGGTCACTCTCCAGCACCTCCAGCTCCTTCTTGGAGTGCGGGAGCCAAAGCTGAGCCCAGCACTGGAGCTGTGGTCCAGGAGGAGTAGCCCTGCCCTGCTCCTGCTGCCACCTAGTGCTGCTCCAAGCCAGGATCCTCTTGGCCTTCTTCTTGGCCACCTGGGCACACACCTCCAAACCTACCTATGACCATTTTGGGGTCAACATTGATGGTGATGTCCCCAAAACCCACCTATGGGGTCAATGTTGAAGCTTAGGACCCAAACCCCACCTCCGACCATCTTGGGGGTCACCCTTGAAGCTGATATACCCCAACCTCACCTATAACAATCTTAGGGTCAACATGGATGGTGATGACTCAAAACTCACCTATGGATCCACATTGAAGCTGATGACCCAAACCCCCTATGGATCAACCTTGAACCTGATGATCTCAACCACCTATGGATCAACCTTGAACTTGATGATCCAAACCCCCTATGGATCAACCTTGAACTTGATGATCCAAACCCCCTATGGATCAACCTTGAAGCTGATGACCTCAACCCCCTATGGATCAACCTTGAAGCTGATGACCTCAACCCCCTATGGATCAACCTTGAAGCTGATGACCTCAACCCCCTATGGATCAACCTTGAAGCTGATGACCCAAACCCCCTATGGATCAACCTTGAAGCTGATGACCCAAACCCCCTATGGATCAACCTTGAAGCTGATGACCCAAACCCCCTATGGATCAACCTTGAACCTTATGACCTCAACCCCCTATGGATCAACCTTGAACTTGATGATCCAAACCCCCTATGGATCAACCTTGAAGCTGATGACCCAAATCCCCTATGGATCAACCTCGAAGCTGATGATCCAAACCCCCTATGGATCCACCTTGATGCTGCTGAGCCCGAGGCAGCTGTGGCACGGTGGGGATCAGTGCTGAGTACCTGTGATGATGTCGGGGTCGATGTTGAAGGTGTCATTGGCAGGGTCGATGCGTCCCCGCCGGTAGTACTGCTGGCACAGCAGCAGAGCAGAGTCGTTGCCTCGTCGCGCGTAGGCGTAGCGTCCGATGGTCTCCTTGGGCATGGCCAAGTACTGCAACCACACAGTCACCAAGGGGGGAAGAGACCTCCTAGACCATCAAGTCCAACCATCAACCTAGCACCAGCGTGGCCACTAAACCATGGCCCGAAGGAGAACATCTAGATGGTTCTTAAGACACCTGCAGGGATGGTGACTCCACCACTGCCTTGGGCAGCCTGGCACCTCCTCAATCCTCCTCCTCTTGGACCTTCCAAATCCTCCCCCTGGACCTCCTCAATCCTCCTCCCCCTAAATCTTCTTAATCCTTCTCCTCCTAGACCTTCTCAATCCTCCCCCTGGACCTTCTCCAGAAGGTCTCAAGCCCTCCCAAAGTCCCAAACCACGGTGCCAGGAGTCACCCAAACCAAAGCTGGGAGGTGAAGCTCTTCCTTGGGCAGCTGAAGAGCTCTCTCCAGCTTTTGAGGAGCACATCCCACCCAAGGTCAACCAGGAGAGGTTGGACCTTCTGGAAGTGCCACTAGCCAACAACCAAAGGGCATGGCCATGGGCCACCAAGATGCCACCAAGAGCCAGGGTAGGACTTTGGGGATGGGAAACCAAGCCCCAGGGTTGGTGTTGGAAGACAGTGGTGGCACCTTGGGACCATTGGTGAAGGTCATGGAGGTGGAAAGACCTAACAAACCTTGCAGGGAAGAAATTCCTCCTGATCTCCAAGCTAGACCTCCCCTGGGGCAACTTGAGGCCATCTCCTCTTGTCCTCTCACTGGCAACCCAGGAGAAGATCACTCCAACCTCCTTCCAGGGAGCTGGAGTGAGAAGGTCTCCCCTGAGCCTCCCCTTCTCCAGACTAACCAACCCCAGTTCCCTCAGCTGCTCCTCAGAAGATTCTCCAGAGCCCTCACCAACCTCCTTGACCTTCTGCAGCACCTCGATGTCCTGCTTGGAGTGAAGGACCCAAAACTGACCCCAGGATTGGAGGTGTGGCCTCACCAGTGCTGATGATCACTTCTCTGGTCACACTGATCCAAGCCAAGATGCTGGTGGCTTTCTTGGCCACCTGGGCATTCTGCTGCCTCATGGTGACCACCACCCCCAGGTCCTTCTCTGTTGGGCAGCAACCCAACCACCCTGCCCCAAGCCTGGAGCTTTCCTGGGGTTGGTGTGACCCAAGTGTAGGACCTTGGCCTTGTTAAAGCTCATCCCATTGGCCTCAGCCATGGATCCAGCCTGGCCAGGTCCCTCTGGAGATCCTCCTCCCCTCAAGCAGCTCAACACTTCCACCCTACTTGGTGTCATCTGCAAACTGACTGAGGGTTCACTTGATCTCCTCATCCAGATCACTGATGAAGACATTNATCCCCTATGGATCAACCTCGAAGCTGATGATCCAAACCCCCTATGGATCCACCTTGATGCTGCTGAGCCCGAGGCAGCTGTGGCACGGTGGGGATCAGTGCTGAGTACCTGTGATGATGTCGGGGTCGATGTTGAAGGTGTCATTGGCAGGGTCGATGCGTCCCCGCCGGTAGTACTGCTGGCACAGCAGCAGAGCAGAGTCGTTGCCTCGTCGCGCGTAGGCGTAGCGTCCGATGGTCTCCTTGGGCATGGCCAAGTACTGCAACCACACAGTCACCAAGGGGGGAAGAGACCTCCTAGACCATCAAGTCCAACCATCAACCTAGCACCAGCGTGGCCACTAAACCATGGCCCGAAGGAGAACATCTAGATGGTTCTTAAGACACCTGCAGGGATGGTGACTCCACCACTGCCTTGGGCAGCCTGGCACCTCCTCAATCCTCCTCCTCTTGGACCTTCCAAATCCTCCCCCTGGACCTCCTCAATCCTCCTCCCCCTAAATCTTCTTAATCCTTCTCCTCCTAGACCTTCTCAATCCTCCCCCTGGACCTTCTCCAGAAGGTCTCAAGCCCTCCCAAAGTCCCAAACCACGGTGCCAGGAGTCACCCAAACCAAAGCTGGGAGGTGAAGCTCTTCCTTGGGCAGCTGAAGAGCTCTCTCCAGCTTTTGAGGAGCACATCCCACCCAAGGTCAACCAGGAGAGGTTGGACCTTCTGGAAGTGCCACTAGCCAACAACCAAAGGGCATGGCCATGGGCCACCAAGATGCCACCAAGAGCCAGGGTAGGACTTTGGGGATGGGAAACCAAGCCCCAGGGTTGGTGTTGGAAGACAGTGGTGGCACCTTGGGACCATTGGTGAAGGTCATGGAGGTGGAAAGACCTAACAAACCTTGCAGGGAAGAAATTCCTCCTGATCTCCAAGCTAGACCTCCCCTGGGGCAACTTGAGGCCATCTCCTCTTGTCCTCTCACTGGCAACCCAGGAGAAGATCACTCCAACCTCCTTCCAGGGAGCTGGAGTGAGAAGGTCTCCCCTGAGCCTCCCCTTCTCCAGACTAACCAACCCCAGTTCCCTCAGCTGCTCCTCAGAAGATTCTCCAGAGCCCTCACCAACCTCCTTGACCTTCTGCAGCACCTCGATGTCCTGCTTGGAGTGAAGGACCCAAAACTGACCCCAGGATTGGAGGTGTGGCCTCACCAGTGCTGATGATCACTTCTCTGGTCACACTGATCCAAGCCAAGATGCTGGTGGCTTTCTTGGCCACCTGGGCATTCTGCTGCCTCATGGTGACCACCACCCCCAGGTCCTTCTCTGTTGGGCAGCAACCCAACCACCCTGCCCCAAGCCTGGAGCTTTCCTGGGGTTGGTGTGACCCAAGTGTAGGACCTTGGCCTTGTTAAAGCTCATCCCATTGGCCTCAGCCATGGATCCAGCCTGGCCAGGTCCCTCTGGAGATCCTCCTCCCCTCAAGCAGCTCAACACTTCCACCCTACTTGGTGTCATCTGCAAACTGACTGAGGGTTCACTTGATCTCCTCATCCAGATCACTGATGAAGACATTGACCAGAGCTGCTCCCAGAGGAACAACACTGGTGACCTGCCACCAACTAGAAGTAACCTCATTGACCATCCCACTCTGGGGGATGACCTCCAGCCAGTTTCCAAGAGTAAACCTGACCAAACCATGAGCTGCAGCTTCTCCAGGAGGATAGATTGTCCAAGGCCTTGCTAAGATGTAAGTCAATGACATCTCTTCCTTGCTCTTTGTCTACTAGGTGGTCACCTCCTCCTTAGAAGATCAGCTTAGTCAAGCAGGACCTGCCCCTCATAAACCCATGCTGACTGGGCCTGGTCCCTTGGTGCAGGAGATGCCCTCAGAGGTGACCTCCAACCAAGCTCTGTGTCCCCCCACCCATGGAGCTCACCTTCTCCAAGGCGTAGAAGACGTGGTCGTAGAGGTCCTGCTGGGTGTAGACAGCATAGGAGTCGTCAGCACCATCCACATAGTCCTTCAGGAAGAGGTGCTTGAAGGCAATGGTGTTCTCCTCCTTGAAGGTCACCACCATCTGGTTGCTGAGGCCGAAGAGGATGAGCTGAGGGATGGCAGGAGATGACAGTTCCACCAGCAGCTCCATCACCCACACCGCTGTGGCCCAAAATGCTGCTGTTTCACCCCAAGGATGTTCTCAGGAGGGGCAAACACCATCAGGTGATGGTTGGGTGGCACCAAGAAGAGAAGAGCCAGGTGGCATCTCCCCAAGGTTGTCCTCATCTCAACCTGGTTGGCCAAAGAGCTCTTCAAGTCCTTGATTTTGTGTGGGAAAGCTCCTCTGCCAGGCAGACAGAAGGAGAACCTCCCTGGGGGGACACAAGTGTCCCACCACACGTAGAGGATGATCTCCTTGAGGACACCCATGTCCCACCACACATGGAGGAGAACAACCCCCTTGAGCATACTCATGTGTCCCATCATGCATGGGAGAGGACAACCTTCTTGGGGACACTCATGTGTACCACCAGACAGGAGGAGGACAATATCCTTGAGGACATTCCCATGTCCCATCACACACGGAGGAGGACAATCTCTTTGAGGATGTATAAATGTCCCACCACAGATGACAGAGAACACTCCCCTTGGGGACACACGTCTGTCCCATCATACATGGATGACAATCTCCTTGAGGACAGTCACGTGTCCCACCACACAGGAGGAGGACAATCTCCTCGAGCACACTCCTGTGTCCCACCACAGATGACAGAGCACAATCTCCTTGAGGACACTCACGTGTCCCACCACCCATGGAGGATGATCCTCTCCAGGAGGAAGATGTCACGTGCCAGCTGCTTCCTCCATGCCTTGTGACCAGAAGGACACATGGCACCCACCCAGCAGCTGCTGATACCCTGGGGTGGGGGAGATGTCCTTCCTGTCCTCCCCCACCTCAACAGCATCACCCACCAGCCTGAGACATCTGCACCCCAAGGAGGTGCCACCAGAGGAACCTCACCAGGGCCTCCCAGGGGACCTGAGTCCTTCACTGTCCCCAAGCACCTCCACCAAGTGTCCCCAAGCCACCACTGCCACCACCCCAAATGTGCCCAGGATGTCCCCAGAGCTGGCTGAGGTTGTGCTCTCCCAGTGTCCACCTCAGAGATCACCTTCTGGCCTCAGAGCACCCTCCTAGAGCTCTGCCTGGATCACTGCCACCCTCTCTCTCCCATGCCTTGGTGTCCCTCAGTGCCACCTCAGTGTCCTCCTCCCTGGTGCCCTCATGTCCCATGCAACCTCTCCTGGTCCCCATGTCCCACCATCACCCCATCTCCAGTTTCCCCATGTCCCAAGGCCACCCCAGGGTCCCCATGTCCTCATTCCCAGTGTCCCCATGCCCCCTCCCCAGTGTCCCTCTCTCCCCTTCCCAGTTATCCTTGTCCCCCTTTCCCAGTGTTCTTGTCCTCCTTTCCAGTGTCCTTGTCCCTCCTTCCCAGTTATCCCTGCCCCCCTTTCCCAGTATCCCTCTCCCCGCTGTCCCCTGTCCCCCCTTTTCCTGTATCTCAATCCCCTCTCTCCCAGTTATCCCTGTCCTCCCTTCCCCAGTATCCCAGTCCCCTCTGTCTCCCCTTT
>VWZO01008825.1:312649-350406 GCA_013396975.1 Bucco capensis | reverse complement strand
AGGTGAGAAATGAAGTGGAACTGAAAGGATTTTTCTCCAAACCCTCCTTTACTACTTTTCCTGCTGGTGAGCATGTGAAAACTAGAGGCTACCGCTCATGCCATTGATTGAACACAGCAAACTTTCTACAAACACATAAAGACACTCAAGTCCTGGCTCTTTGAGACAAAAATAAATTAATATTGGGTTTCAGCAGCAGCTTTAATTACCTCTGCAGAGATTGTGCCACCATGTTAAAGATGACTGATAAGAAAGGCAATACAGATGTTTAGTATTGGAATAGTCTACAATATTCAATACCAAAGGAAAAACTCAAGCTAAAATGTTTCATATTTCTCTTTCACAGTGGTGGAATGCTTTAATATGATTCTAAATCAAGGGAATCTATTAAACTGTCATGGTTGTCTAAATGTAGATACTTAATATTAGTGCTTTTGCAAGAGTTTTCATTGCTGCAGTGTGTGGAGAAGCTTCATAACTACAAAGAGCACAGCAGTCACTGTTTTCTCTCCTCACTCTCCTTTTTCTCTGTGTAAGCGATGTTTGAGATGGTCAAGGGTGAGTGTGTTGTGTATGATGCAGTAGCACTCAGCACAGAAAGGAGATAGAGCATGGGGTAGCACCCCCACTTTTCACTTTTGCGCCTCTGTTGATGGCCAGTAGATCCAGGCAAGATGCTTAAAGAAGGTCAGACATTTTCAATGGAATGTCACTTAAAGCATGCAGAAGGTAGCATACACATGACCTTACATTTTTTTCCCTGCTTCCCAAGTTAGAGTTATTTGAGTATTCTGAGAAGCACTATACATCTGTCAGGACATTATTAGAACTCTCCATGCTAGATTTTTCTACCTCTGTACTTTTTGTACTGAGGGTGGGGGTAGAAGGCTAAACTGATGTCCACAGTGACTTCTGACTCCCAGGGCAGAGAAATAAGCACCTCTGGGTGCTGGGGCTGGGAGAATGAGATAGAAAGTAGGAGGAAAAGCAACATAGATATTCAGATTGAAATTTCATATGTTAGCTGTCATTATTCTATCCTTTATAAAAAGCAGAAAACTCTGGTTTTCTGTGAGCAAGTGATTGAATTATAACAGAGATAGGGAACACAGGAAGATGATCTGTCTGCATTCTTGGAAACTCTCACTGAATGTTTGGATGTACCATTAAAAAAGAAAAAAAGGGGCTGTTTTACCCTCTTTGTATCACATGTCTTTCAGGTGTAGTTCTTGTAGAATATTGCATTTTATTAACAGGAGTAGCTCTAGGGAAGGGTCCTGTTCAGTGTGAGGGGGAACCAGAGAGTTGCAGTTATGAGAACTCCAGCTGTGACTGAATGCTGGTTTTCTCTACAATATCTTTGTGCTCTCCATCATCTCACTTTCATTTAATTGAATGTTACAAGATTAAGTGGAACTATTATAAGATTATTTTTTTAACTGATGATTTTCCTTTTCTCTTGAGTGATTTATTAATTAGATCATTCATTCTAAAACCTGCTTATGTTTAATTAAACAACTCCATGATTCAATGATTTATAAATGTTAATTGGCACACTTTTAACTTTTCACTCATGATGATAGCCACATTAATCCTTAATATCAAAATGTAAAGGAGATAATAAATCTGTGATAAAACATTATCAGTAACTTTGCTGTATATGACAGTAGAGGACTACCTAGTCCCAGTGAGTTGTACAAGGCGTTCAATGTCATTAGCAGTAACTGAAAACCTCTGGAGGATAACCAGGTTAAATACCAGTAGACAGATCCACATCAACAACATGCCAGTTTGATTTATGGTAATGCAAGTGGCATCAAGTAATCATCCATGTCATGCAAATGCTAGTGACTGTTCAGTGCTGTGGTGGCTCTCTGGCGCTTGGCTGAGTGTGGAACCCTTTGCACCCATGCAAAGCAGGCACAGACCGCTGAAGTGCCTGGCCCATTAGTGTTCCTTGTGCACACTGTGTGGCTCAACAGAGCAGCAGTAAATCAAGGTCCTAGTGTTAAGGAAAGGCATCCGTATTCATGCATGGGATGAGGATGGAGGGAAAGTTATAGAAAAAGAGCAAAGTTTTGCCAAATCTCTCAAAAAATAACTGGTAGCTGAAAGATCTGGAGACATCCTTTATCTAATTCATGTTAGTCCGATTTTGAGACTTTAAAAGCTTTGGAGAACTTGTTATATGTGTTCCGCCTACACATAATTTATGTAAAATAAGGGGGATGGTGAAGAATGCTGGTTTGGGAGAATATGGCCCATCTGCTGGTGGCTGCATTACAGAGCAGGCAGCACCCACTCTGCCACCATTCGTGGCAATGAAACAAGTGTAAAATCAGTAGCAGTTCTTACTTGTTTACAGTGAAGCCATGCTGAATTCATAGCTATTACTTTTTTTCATTCCTCATTCTCATGAACTTCCTTTCCTCTTTTCCCTTTTTCTAAACCATGAGCCTCTTCTGCAAATTCAACTCGCCATCTTTCAATTTTCCTTTCAGATAACACATCATCCACTTTCCCTTTCAGCTGCCTGTGCCTTTGTTTTCTGGCTTAAAAAGATCTTCCCCTGCTTGTATTTTTATTTTTATAACTTTTATGCTTCTCCCAGCTCATCTTCGCTTTTGATACTTGTGTGCTTTTCTTTTTTCACATTTTCAGTTCAGCATTATTAATCATGTGGTGGAATCAATTAACTGGTTAAAACTAGGAAGATATTATAGAGTTAGTAAAAAACTGTGTGAGTTTACTGCATTCTGCCCATGACTACTATCTCAGTTTATAATTTCATCAACTGTACTCATTCAAAGTTATTGAAGGAAAATGTTAAACTTAGTGTCATTTCTCCTATCTGATTGAATTAATTGAATTCTTAGAACTTGACACTGGCATCTTTTGTTATCTGAGAGAAGTTTACTTGCAATTTGAAAGCCTACATTAAAGAGGTTTTAAACAGCACTTCTCTGCTGAAGGTGAATTTTGACATTGAATAAGTTGGAAGATAAAATAAATGAAAACCAAACACACTTTATTAACACTTATATAAATGTCATGTTTTTGTTTTATGATGTGATCTGCTGTATTTTTTCTATCTTTTACCTTCTAGACAAATTATAAGGATGAGTTAATTCAATCCTATGCTTACTCTGGTGAGAAAACAATTAAATCAAGCTTTAATTTTTAATAGCTTAAAAAAGTTTCTGTCTCTCTAGGGCCATGCAGATTCTCTCAATGTAGTTACCTCTCTCACTCTGGTATATAATCATATTTGTTTATCTTCCAGGTGAACCTAAACACTGTAAGAAGTCAGAAGATATAGTAAAAGCCACTGAACAGAACGAAGCACTGATACAGAACTAGATGTGCTATTTCTTAAAAAGCTTCTGACATTTCAGTCAAGACAGGTAATATTGTCATTTCTTTCTTATAATGGGGAGAAGTTTGTATCATAGAACTCTCTCAGTGTTATTGTTTTCCTCTTTCTCTATTCCATTTGTGGTTTTATTACAAAATTTTGAAATGGGGACATGGTACACCCCATTTTCTATGTCCCTTTAAAAGCCATTCAATATCAGAAAAGAAAAAAAATACTTTTAGCTTTCTAAATCTTTAATGTCAGATTAAATGATCATGCAATAAAACACACTCAATTCATGTATATTATATACTGAAGCTGTAGTATTAAAAAAATCTCTTGTTTATGAGTTTTTATTTGACCTCTGTTGCAGAAGAAAAGAAGAATTCTAGCTGTTCCTACTCTGTGCTCTCAGAGGCTGTTGTCTGTCAACTTGTTCTTGGATCATATTGTTTCTGTGGAGAGTGATTGGACAAAATAGTCAAAAGTGTAAAATGTAAAACCCTGAGCTGGTAACTCAAGGCACTTAACAACTCCCAAGATTTCAGCTGTATTTGTTGTGGCTTTTTCCTCTTCTGTTCTGCTTTCTTTAACGTGCCAAAATAATTTTTTCAGCCAAAGTTGGACTTTGCTGTATTGCACCACTGATACCAGACATTTCCAGTTAACCATGAGACATGTGAAAACACAACATTTATCATCTGCCTGGGATTGCTGTTAAGTGTCAAAGCTACTGGTATCCAATGGAAGTGGAAAGTCAAAATGAAACGTTGTTGTATATGTGTTTGTGCAACATTAAAGTCTTACTAGTTAGCTGCCTTTAAAAATCTGGAAATAAAAATGTGTTGACTGTACAGGGAAGTTGTAGAGTTAGACTGACCAGCCTGTGTAGATGATGACTCTATCCCACTGTGGTGGCTGCCATATGGAGAGAACTGGTGTTTAACAAATCAGAATTTGAAATAAATCTTTAAAATTAATTAAATAACATTCAGTATCAAAGGTGAAAACATTCTTAATCCTATAGTATTTTGGAAGACATCAGCAACTCTGTCAGTCCTACCATGAAGCTGGTGCTTAAATTTTTTTGTAGGGTAGAAGAGACAGTGACAGGAATACATGAAAATGGCTTCACTTCAGCAAAACATTGTGTTGCCTCTGACAGAACTGGAAGGTGACACTGATTTTAGTTTGTCTCAGATGCAAAGAGGATATTGTGGATCCTGCCAAATCCTTGTTAAGGTTTGTTTCATTAAAAGAAAACACCAGACCATCCTTCTCTGAAAGGCAACGAAAACGGAGCATGCAGGCAGTTACCTCTGTAAGAAGGCTCAGAACAAACCCGCCAGCCTGAACTATGCCCAGGAAGAGACTTCATTTTCATCTCTGCTTTCCTTGATCTGCATGTGACCCCTCCTGGCTTGCTCGGGTATCCCATGCAGCCGCAGCCAACCTCACTTCCCTCTGCTGGAACCTGCCAGGAAACCTCTGTGCTCTCCTTCACGTTGTAGGCACTTGAGTGGCTTGGGTTGCTGCACTCCTAGTTCTCCTTTTTTGGACCCTGTGGTTATTACCTCACTGACCAAAAAGTCTTCATAATCAGCCATGGTCTGCTCTGAAGAGGACTCATGGGGCAGTGGCATTCCCCTCTGCGCAGAGGCCAATGGATGGTGAGCTCTATTTGCTATTCATCTGCTGCTGCCAGGGTCTAACCAGGGCTCAGCAGGCATCACGCTTAACCTTGACAAGGTTGCGCTTTGTCCTGATTGAAGAAGGAATTGTAAATCAATCACCTTAGACTGAGAGACCCATGCACCTTCATACCTGTTGGCTGTCTTTTCTGACAGTGGAGCAATCAAAATGGAGCTGGGAACAGTCTGAACTCTGAGCCCTGGGATAAGGGCGTGCCAGAAGGTGAAATTCTTGTCATTGACTATGTAAGCCATATACACTATGCATAAGTAGTGTGCATAGTTTTAACTTAAGAAATGTTTGTGCATATAGGATGTAAAAAGTGCATTTAAATTGTTTCATGTGTCTGGTCCAGGGCTTGATTTAGCATATACAAATTTCTGTACAGTGCAGTTAACAAATGAAATGTTAACGAATGAAACTGTATCATATATGTTATAATGCAATTGATATTTTTTCGCTAAGAATTCAGAATGTATATATTCTCTGCTAGTGTTTGATCAAATCATTAGTAGCCTGGACCACTCTGTGCACCTTTGCACCCTTTTGGGGAATGTTTGACTCTTTTTTTTGTTTTCTCTTTATAATAAAATTTAAACCATCTTATGGATTCTTATTGTCATTATGACAAGAGAAGAAACATAATGGTCATATCAAATTTTTTTTTTATTGTAAATTGCCATATACTGTGGCAGTGTAAATTCTTGTGTAAGATCTGAGAACTTGGGACCCTGTTTCAGATATGTTGAGTATCTGCAGTTCCCACCAAATTTGAAAAGAAGATGAAATACATCTTCAAAAACTAGGCCAGTTAGATATTTGTTTAATACAGAGTGTTTTTCAACATTGTAATTTATGATTCACTGAGACTGAAAGTCTGGAGCAATCAGGATTTAATGTTTTTATTTTATTGTATTGTATTTTCAATTTCAGACTTTTAACATAGTTGAACTTGATTTTTATTGTGTCTCTATCCCATCATGGTTTATATACTCTGCAAGAATTTTCTACTGGAAATACAAGCAGAAATTATAACAGATTCTGCAGAGCATCCTATGGAGCTCTCAGTGTGATTTATTATAGCCAGCACCAAGATCTCATCATTCACCAAGTAGAAGAAGCTCCTGATCTCACAGGAGACACTCATTGCCTGCAGAAGTCATTCCTTAATATAGAAATGTGATTTGTGTATAAATAATCCTATTTGATCATTTGTATTCAGTTTTAATAACTGTAGTAGATGTTACTGTAATACAAGAAGAAGAGTCCTTAGGTTTTCTTTCCTGACAGCTGATTCTTTCATTCTTCCTTTTTTCTTGGCAAGATTTTACCTGGACATGATCCGAATAGTGTGTTGTTTGGATGAGGAGAAATATTCTTTGTTGAAGATGACCAATATAGCCAACACATATTAGTTAGGGGTTTGACTTCAGGTGAAATTTGGGTTCGGGTGGCAGAAAGGCTTCTTGAGAGGGCCTCTCCCTGAACAATAGTTTATCTCTGAAACCTGTAAGGCTGCGCTACCAAAACACTGCATGGGGCCATAAGAAATGGTGTTTGTATATGCATCTCTCCCACAGCATTATGGGCATGTACCCCTGCGTTGAGCACACTGAGGAGCTGTAACTAGAGGTTAGCCCTCAAGAGTTTTATTTTGTATTTTTATCTTGAGATATCTGACAGATATATTATGTAATATTGTAATGGGTTATGATCTAGACAGTATTTTTTTATTTAATTTTCAACAAGGCAATCTACAACTGTGTGTTTTTATTCTGCTGTATTTGTCCGTATTTCCTATTATGATATTGCCAAATAAATTTGATTTGAGGGCAAGGATTGTGAAGCTCCTGAGCGTTAGTTACAAATTTGCAACCCTGAAATGTGTTTGTTCATTTGTGCCTGGTTGTCTTTGAAAAGTGACAAGGTGTTAATGGTTGTTTCCAATCCTTTCACCCACTTGTGACTCCACACAGTTCCCATAACTGTGCCAGTCTGCCATACAAGCTCACCTGCATCCTCATAGCACTCTTGAAAACAACTTCTTAAAGCAAATCCTGCCTTCTTAGCTTTTCATGCTAAAATAGCCCTCACGTAAAGAAATCCATAACCAACAGAAAATTTTTTTGCCCCCCAAAATCCTTACCATAGTTTTGTATTGATGGAGTCACCAGGACTGTGTTCCTGTTAGCAACAGCTCTTCAGAAAGGGTACAACTTTCAGAGGCCCCCTCCATGGCATGGTGTAAATTTAATCTTCGAAGTTCAATGGAGCAGGAAGTAAACAGGGCTCCTTCCTATTTGGAACGGAAATGAATGGAAAGAATCCCACTGACCTAGATGTCAATCAAATCCTAACAAGGTACATGATGGAAATAAATCAAGACAACTACTTTATATCACATCTTTTGCAGTTCATTTTTTGCCAGATGTTATCCCAGCTACATGTGCAAAGGATCATGACATAGTGGCCATCACAGAAACGTGGTGGGATACCTCACACAACTGGAGTGCCACAATCAATGGCTACAAGCTCTTCTGGAGGGATAGACAGGGAAGGAGAGGTGGTGCGGTGGCCATGTATGGTAAGGAATGTTATGAAAGCTCTGAATTTCAGCACAGTGATGATGAGTTAGCAAGTGTTTGGATTAGGTTAAGGGTCAACAAAGAAGATATTGCTGTGGGGGTCTGCTACAGAGCGTACAGTTATTACATGAGAAAGGAAAATGTAAGTACTACTGACAATCTTCAACAGCAACTTAATGAGATTTATATTTATAGTAGTTTAGCACATGAATGTTTGTTGAGTGTGCAACCACTGTAATCATTCTTTGAAAAATTACACCCTTGAAAACAAGCATGGAAAAATGAGTGGAAATGGTGTTTAATACAATGAGAAAAAGAAAATGTCCTCTGTCAAACACACAAGGAAAAAAAAAAATCCTCTATCAAACGCATTATACAAACATTTAGGCTACCTCCCTCAGATCATTTTACTTTCCTGGTTGTTTAATAATTTAATGGGTCTCCAGAAATCCATTTTCCATGTCCTAGGGCAAACATTCAGAAGTTTTATCAAACTGTGAATGTCTAAGTAGTCTCTTGGGAATAAAGCAGCAACTCATAACTATAAAGTTATAAATGTGAAAAATCTCTTAAAAAATCAGTGACTTGTTTTGGGCCAAAATTTCTGCAAGATACTTCCCTTGTGCCTAGGCAACTCCTTTGCTTATAGCCCTTCTGCAAAGAACTACTGGAGAAATTGCCCTTCACTGAGCTTAGACAGGTAATATCTTAACCAAATATGCTTTTCTGAGATGCTGCATAATATATAAACCTTAAAGCTAATGAGTTTATGCATTTGTAACATCCTGTATAGATCATTATTACAAGGCAGAAGTAATGTAAAATTATACATAAATAAGGTGGTCAAAATCAAAATGGTATGTACAATCTGGGCCTTGAGTTGGCTATCAGTATAAAGCACGAAATAATTATCAAAGTCCAGATTCAACAAGCCAAAGGGTCAAAATCACCTATGATGCAATTCCTTGAAAGCCAAAAGAGCTGATGTTATTATACCAGGAATGAATTTGATAATTGGATAGTAATTGGTTGTCTCTTGCTTTCTCTGTATTCAGCTGGTCTACTGATTGTTTTCTGCAGTGGGAGGTACTGTGAGAGTCTCATGTCTCTGTACAAAGCACTGCTCAACTGTAAGCCATCTTAAATTCTTTAATTGAAATTGTGCTTCCTTTTCTTTGTGACCTGTCTCCTTTGAGAGACAACTTTATTTTTCTTACTAGTCAGAAATGAACATTCACCTTTATTGTTTGGGATACTCTGTAGTTCACAATTGGAATGAATTGCAGCATAATTGTGTCAAGCATTGGAATATGATGCATCTTTATTTTAGCATTCCTGTCTGCGGAAGAACCCTATTCTGCAAGTCACAAGGTGGTTTGAGGTAGGGCAGAACTGTAACTGAAGCCAGAGTAGTTCTGGGGGACATGTGTATATTCTCAAGTAGATGGTAGGTACAGGAGCAGGGCTACAGAAGCAGGGCTACAGAGTTGATTTTTCCAGTAAATTAGAGAATAAAAATGACATGAGCAATTTAAATATTATTTATAATTGACCTTCATGTCTGTTTTTAATATTCAATCTGCCAAGTGTTTAAAAAAGCAATTATAAGTCCCATATAATGTTAAACCCCTTGATAAATGTCATAAACAAATGACATATTCAAAAGAGAGAATCTATGTCCCATTAGGAGAGAAAAAGAAAGATGAGAGCAACATATGGCAGTATAATTAGCATGATTAGGGAAGCACATCAACAGAATTTATGCTGCAGGGAAAATGTAATAAGAAGCCAACACGCTTTCCTCACTGCCTTGAAAACTGCAAATATCGCTCGCTGAAAAGGAGAAGATGCAGAAAGTCTCTCTGGCATTTAAGGCTGTAACTTGTGTTCTTCTCTCATTATTAAAGATGCACACAGCCATCTGTAAAGCATTTATTTTTTGCAGAGTTCACATTGTCCCATTGCTTTGATTAATAAGGAGCAATATTACACCTCAGCTGCTTTTCAGAAAGATGCTATTTTGGAAACCTAATTAATACTCATTCCACAGTTAGCTTGAGGTGTTCGTTAGTGCCAGATACTGAGTTCTTATTTGTTCCTCATTGTGTGGAAACTACTGCTTCCCAATGCCAACATTTTTATTTTGCATTTTGGACTAACCTTTTGACACTCCTGCTTCCCACAGCCTTCCCTTCAGAAGAGCTAAGAACACCTGTCATCATTATTTTAACATGCCTATTATGTCTGTTGAAGAAAATGTAGGCTGTTTACATAGACTATCCTGATGCACAGCAAATATTCCTGCTTTTTCTGAACAGTTGGGCCAAAGAGAAAAGCAAGATTTAGAAACTTGCAATTCAAATCTCATCTTACCACTAAGGGTCAGTATATACTAAGCAACTGAATCATTACAAAATTGAAATTGAGTATGTTTGGCCTAGCAGTAGTATGAAATATTTTTTCTGCCCTAAAAAGACCAAGTTATTTAATAAACCAACCAACCAACCTCAAAAAAACCCCCTCAACTCTAACAGAAATATAGACATTGAAATTGTATAAACTCCATCAGCCAACTTTGCTGTAACTGGTGATTAGTAGCATCTTACTAGTGTGAGGTTTAGTAGAGGATGCACAGATATCTATTTTGAGACTTGCCCAATGTGCAGCTATCTTAACTGGAGGATATAAAATGGAATACAGCAACGCACAGGAATCATTTAGCATCCACTTTGTTGCCAGGTATAATGCACTGCATGAAAAGGTCAAATGGAATTACCCATGTCAGAAACCAACATAACAAATGGGACTCTTACTGCAGCTCACTACTGCATTGAGCTGCTAGAGAGTTAAAAAATAAAGAATTTTAGAAAAAACAGCTTTGAGCCTGAGCATGAAGGTAAATGCTATAGGAGAGGAAGAAAGGGGAGAAAGAAAATGAGGGGAGAAACCATGTACTGAGCTAAGGACATTTCATTGTGTGGTTCCAGCTGCCAGACTCATACAAAGGCAGCCCCACAGCCTGCAGAAGCCCTGCTTAGATCCCTCCCCAACCACCAGCAGTACTGCAGCCTACCCAGGCCATCACTGGAGTGAGCTTGGACAGCCATCCAACAGTTTGCCTTCTTGAATAAAATAAACACACTTTTTAAAGGGCAAAAGCCACCACTGACCTGGTGCTCAGTGTTGTAGTCCATTAGAGGAAGTGAGATGGACTGAAAGGCCTTTCCTTGCAGACTGCCCTGGACCCAGAACACCATGGGAGTCCCTGGCCTGGGCAGGACTTCTGCCTGCAGCCTCACCTCAGAAGTGACACAGTAGAGTTGGATGTGATTGTTTTGGTTCAATAACACCAGCAGTGCAAGAATTAATGGTGATTTTTCTGTTTATGTTAATGGGGAGAAATAATAACATTATGAGAAGACAGTGGGGTAGTCTTTGAAGACTTCAACAGCATTTATGGCAACCTTGGAAAAAAAAAAGCAAGAAATGTAGTAATTAAATTGATAGCAGCATAAGAGAAGCTCTCCTGTCTGCTACACATACTATTTCCTCAAAGGTATGTATGCTGTGGCCAAAACCTATGGCCATTCTCAAGCAAAATTCCTTTGACTTCAGTGGAAATTATGCTTTAGAAAGGACTTTTAAATCTCAGTTTTTACTTTGTATCTATTTAAGTATTATCTAGTTTTGTACCCAAAGAATAAACAACATATACCATCCTGTAAGCCAAACTATGGAATTTTTCCAAATAACTTATTAGCACAATGTCTCAATAAATCTCTCTGAAGGGAAGAACCTGTCATGGAATAACAAGTATAGCATAAGAAAAAGAAACAAGGCTGTGGAATGCAATAACAAAATGCCTTTAAACTACTATACATTAATTAGTTAAGGGATACTGGGAAAAGCCTGAGATCAGTCTGAGGAGACAGCTTCCTTTCACTTCTGCAAATAACATTTCTTGCAATATCTTGCAAACAAAACAGCAGCAAACACCACAACATAGAAAGGGAGTAGATTTAAGAACATGGAGGGGAGAAATGGGAAAAAACTTCTTTCATTAAGAAAGAAGTATGTTCACTTCTTGCCTGGGTAGGTTTTTTTCTGCGTTCTCTTTCCATCAGCCTGTTTGTGGAAAATTAGTTAATACAACCCATTTCTGAATATCCTGCTCCCACAGCTGCAAGCCTCCCCAGCAGGAGCAGGTATTGTGAGAGAAGGCAGCTCAAACAGGGAACTTATCATTGCAATTTTCCTTTAAGATATTTTCATGTTGGCATTTTCTTTGAGACACTTGGTGCTCACTAACTTTTTGTCTACTTTCTTGATCCTCTATAGATTTGTTTACACTAAAACAAAAGATGACATTAAAGATATTTTTGTTTTGCTTTTAATCCATGCTTTCAGTGACAAAAACATTTTGGGCAACGACTGAGCACTGACTCCCACAAAGAGATCTACATCTTTCAGTTGTACCTGTGAGGAACTCATCATGCTGTGAGACAACCAGAGCTTTCAATTACATGTCAAAGCATATGAGAGGCTCTCTATCTAAGGCTGCTATTTTTAAATGTCAGAGGCTGCACCAAACCCCATAAAAGACCCAGTTTAGTAAGCAGAATGCTTTTCCTGATTGTCCTTTCTGTTTTTCCCATATCTAGATATTTCTGTCGTGGGATTCACTGACAATCCACTGCAATGTTTCAGCTCTGCTTTGTGACAAGCACTTTTTTTTCAAGACTCTGTTGTGTTCCTTATAGCTCCACTTACTGTATGCCTCACAAATGGAAGATCAGACAAATAGGGTTTGCTTATCTTTTTAAGCTAAAAATGGCTGGGGTATAAAAAAATGTGCATCCTGGCTTTGTCCTTCAGATGAGGTCTCACCAGCACATGATGCCTGGGTGGATCCATAGTAAAATTTCTGCAACAGGTCCTGTCCTTCACCAGAAAGAAGGAATCTATTCCCGCACTCAGACATGCTACTTGCATAACCTTGGGTCAAGAAAGCGAGAAGGAAATAGGCTTTTAAAATTATAAAACTCAGCTGAATTTAGAGATGGGGAGATAATAAGACATGGATTTAGATATGCATCTATATACCGGCATGGCTATTTAAGGCTTTTATTAGACATCAATGCTTCATCCAGATCACAGCTGTAAAACAGAATTGTTGTCCTCATGTTGCTGTAGTAATGTCTCCTGGCTGGCTCACCACTTAGCTGTAAAGGGTTAGGGCTAGGTCAACCACCAATCCAGGAACAGATATTCTCTATTATTAACAGAGAGAGAGACTTGCGAATTAGAAATGAAACTTAAACTTCTTTAATGACAATAACAAGAAAATGAAGAGTATATACCCACACACAAAACGAATGCCAGAACCAAACCCCCTTTGATGGTAGTTATATCACCACTGATGCTGTAGCAGGAGGACTTCAGCAGCAGCTGGGACTCAGGCTCAGGAGGGTGGATCCTGGGACTCAGGAACTCTTGAATTGAGATGGAAGGCCTAATAAGCAGAGTCTTTTAGGAGCAGAGCTGGACTTCTGATCATTACATGGCTCAGGTGTTCAACCTTCTGACCAGGTGGAGACTTCATCCTCTCCCCATATATATACATGTATGCTGTTTATTAGCTGCTAATTAGCTGAATGAAGCACCTGTGTGCTTGGTCTTAGGCCTCATGCAAGAGACCCCAAGGCCCATGCTTGATACCAAAGCCTCAAGGACTGAATATGACATAAATGGCATGGAATACCTTATTTTGACTCAAATTAGGACAAGTAACAATCCTGGGAACACTCAGATCCAGTTCAAAATAAATCTATTTTTTTTATTTTTACCTGTATTTTATAAAATGTATTCATCCTCAGGTCCAACAGTCATCCTGAAACAGGATGTTCAACGATAAATTCTCCAAGCTCTTATCAGTTGTTTTGTGTTGCCTTTGAAATGTTGAGATTGTGGTGTGTGATACCTTGTCTTAGTATCAAGTAGTGTAAAGCATACACATTTTTTCATTTGCCCATAAATCCTCGACAGTCCTCCTCTGAAGCCTGGGGATACTAATAACCAGCAAACAGCCATTAATATCAAAAGCACTTTATTAGCTAGCAACACAGATAGATGGTGCAAGTTTAAACACCAATAACCATTTTAGAACTGGGAGTACTGTGACAATGAGCAACTATGTGAAGAGCCTGGTGCTGTGCAAAAGCAAAGCTGTGGCAAAGCTGGGACCAGAGCCCAGCTCTTCTTGCTACCCTTCCAGACTGAACTTTGGACCATTCAAATTGTTTCTGAAGGGCCACTTCCTTCTTTTTGTTGTTTGTGTCTTAGAAACTCCTCAGTCCCACATATCTCATAGCTACTTCTGTATGACTGAAGAGTCCTTCTTGACTATCCATGCTGAGCTGGAGTCACGGATCCTGTTTTCAGTTTTTCTACAGAAAATGGCAACAAAGAGTACAAATACAGAGGTACAGAGGGAGGGCGAGAAGATTACTCCCAGGGAAAAAGAAACACTTGTTGGCAGATCTTGTTCTCAGCAGGTCTTCATGGAAGACCTCAAACTGAGAGGGAAATCACCATGCAAGGCATAGACAAAAGGCTCTGTGTTTTCATTCACTTCATCTTTTTGTTGTTGGGGTTTTTTTGTTTGGTTGATTTTGGTTTTGTTGGTTTTTTTCTTGCAGTTCAGCCATTTAAAAGAAACTTAAAGCAGTGGGAAGTTCACTGAGGGTAAAATTTTGTACTGAAGGCAAATAGTTAGCACAAAATGATAGTGGATTGGTTTGAAAATTAGCCATTGATAAAAAAGGAAATGATCTGTCAAGTGCAACTTCAAAGAATCATGGTTTTCTTTTTCCACCTTATTTCATATTATGCCATAAAGTTTGAATGTTCTAACAAATGAAAATGTTAGCATGAACCATGCCAGACATCAACCAAAAATCCCAGGCCTCGGACACATGCTATATCATTGCCATTTGATATGCTACCATTTACTGCCTGAAACTGTGCCCAAAGCAGAGCAGCCTGGACCTCTTTCTCAGAGAAGGCTGCACCCTGTCCTTGCTGTAGATGTCGGAGGTGAATACTGGCATTTCCCACAGCTTAGCTGGTGCATGGGACCCTGCTCATGGGTCTCACACACTGCTGTGTTTCCTCTGACTCCAAAAATTGAAATACCTCGAGATAACAATGATGTGTAAAGAGAACTCATTTTGGCTGATGTGACTAGGCAGTCTCAGACTTCTCTAGTCTAAGAGCCACCACTGCTGACTTTTGTTTCTATCTACATTACTGCAAATAACAGAACTGGTAAAAGCTGCCCTTAACTGAAAGGATCATTTTACAGAAACACTTCTCTGCACGGTAGACAAACCCACTGTACAATATACAATCTTGTCTAAATGAACATATTTATTTTGTAGCTTTCAAATCTGTTGTATTTACAACAAGCCTTAGATTACAGCTCACACGCAGTTGTTAAGCTCTGGCAGTACCAATGTCAGGTTGCTAACACATCTGCAAATTACATTTCTAAGACATAGAAAAAGAAAGAAAAATGACTTTACAATAACAGTTTTATCATTTTGTGTAAGGATCACAGAACACATTTGCAAGTGGCTGTACAAACCAGACAAGGGTGCTCCAGGGAGCCCTGGATGCCACTGGCATGCCAAGTGCTGCGCTGCGCTGCGGGGACACAAGCAGTGGTGAATGGTCTGACACACGCACGGCTGCGCAGTTCACTTCCTCTCCATGATGGGGCTTGAGGCAGCTCCTCACTCTTTAATGGTCCCACTCCTCTTCCCTTTCACTGACTCCCTCTTCTTCCTCTGGAAATGCTGAATCACTCTGATTCTTCAGATGCTTAATCCCTGAAGACAGAGAAGTCATGGTTAAATTTGTGTTAGCTCTCATTGGACATTTTTTTTCCTGAAGGAAGAAACAAACAAAACCTGAAACTAACAGCAAGTTTTTTAGTGCCTATAACTCCCTTTTTCAGACACCACTTAGTTCAAACAGCACTATGGTGTATTTACAATGGAAACATTCTTTTCCTTGAATATGGGCTCCTAGGAAATTTATCACATTCTGTTGAAAAAACTGCTGAAAGACACCTTATAGAACAGAAAACTATTTGCTTCTCTTTATTCCTTGGTAATTGTTGATTAGGTGAGTATTGCCCATCTCAAACAAGTTAAAAGTTTTCAAGGCTCAGACAACAGACGTGAATTTTTTTGCTAGAATTTCAACATAAGCCTCTTTCTGAGACTGTTTTGCTGAAGGTCATTGCTAACACAGACCCAGTGTCCCACCATCACAGGTCCCTGCATGCACTAGAGATCTTGTCCAGAGTGTGTCCCCATAGCTCTCCTGATGCAAAGAGAGCACTGCATCTGACAGAGAGGGAACTGCTGGCACCAAAGCCATGACTGGATCACTTCCCACATGGAGAATGTACTCTGTTGACCTCCAAATACCAAGTGGGGCTGGATGAAAAGGATTAATAACTATCACAGGATATTTGGAAGTTCAGGTTTGAGGAAAACTGTATTTTCTGTTGCTGGTTGTTTTCAGCTGGAAAGTGAAGTAGGCTTTATGAAAATTAATCAAATTGTGAAATTATTTTCCCTTGTCTATGTTCAGTACAAGCAAGCAGGCCCCAATGAATGAGCTTAATCTCATCTTTTCAGCTCTGCCTTGGTGTGATAAAAAAATTCAAACTAAAAAAGGAGGCAAAATCAAGTTAAAAAGATAACAAAGAGGAGACACTAGAGATGAAAGGTTGTTATTTTCAAAAAATCTAAACAGCAAATGCACAAGATTAATTTCTGGGTCCCCTTGTTTCTTTGATAAAAACAGCTATAGTGGAAACATAACTGTTAGTAAAAAAGTGTTTTTCTGGTAAATTGCTGCTGTAACATGGAAACGTTAAAGATCATACATAGCTCTACTTACCATTTCAAATTGTAAGGAAAAAGCTTCCCACATACATCAGTTTCTCTGTTTATGGAGGAGAAATTGCAACCCAGACACTTCTGATAACCACAGCTGGATAATCAAACACCTAATGTCATAGCACTTATAGAGGAACACTTTTCAAAAAGAGGTGCACCCTTAAGTTGTAAAGGGCAGGATCCAGACTACCTAAAAGTGCGAGTAAGGGGACTTGATGGTGCGTGTCCAAGAGTCATGGCCTCAGTGCCACTTAATCTTGGAGTTTCCTACAATTCACTCTTTATATCTACATCACTCCAAAAAATAGGATAGTTTTTTCCATATAAGTTACTTGAAAAATATTCAGTGTAAGTTATTCCAGTTCAACAAAGATACACATAGCTGAAAACAGGATCTTACAATGGGTGATACAANATCTTCGTTCGCAAAGCCTAGCCATACAACAGGAGTGCAGCCAGCTTCACTCCTAGCAGGAGCCCATCACTGCTCTGTGCTTGGCTCTGGGCTCCTTTCTTTTTTTTTTTTTTCTTACACAAATGACAATACTCTGTTCCCTGGGAAACTGTCGTTCAGCTGTAAAACAAGCAAATAAATTAATGCTCCCAAGCCACAGTACTTGGAAGTGTACCCTGCCATAATCAAACCATTTCCAGTTAAGCAACTGTGACACATGAAGAAACACTTTGGGTGCTCAGCTACCACCAAGCTTGCCTCTTCAGCAACACCCTTTAGTAAGACAAACACTTAAATATGATTTCATCTAATTAAAGGTTAATGGACATTCATTTCAAAACGATGTTGTGTTTGTAAGGCAAATTTGTGTCCTGTTTATCTCTGGGCTTATAAAGCCATTGCTTGCACATTCACAGTAACCATCTAACAGCTGCTATTGAGTATTTCAGACAGGATTTGCTAGGATCCAGAATGCATCAATTTTAGGGAGGTTTTCAAAGATGAAAAAGAGAAAGTTAAGGACAGAAAAGAAGCCATGTGATAGCGTATTGAAACTTCATGGAATGGCATTTTTGGTAGGAACGAAGACTTTTAGCTATGTAGTTTAATTGCAACACTCAGTGTGAAAATTGCAGGAAATGGAAATGGCATCAATAACCATTACCCATTGATTTTCACATAGCAGGCAACTATTGATCTTATTCAATGATTTTTCATAACCTCTGTTCTACAGCCTGCTTTTACCTCTGCCAGTCATTTAATACCACAGTGTCATTTGGAAGTAAAGACTCACAGGGTTTCCTGCACTGACCCATAAGTGCACAAGCCTTGAAGTCTTAAGCCTCAAGATGTTCTGACAGCATCAAGTTGTCAGAATTAACTAACCGTATGTGTGGCATTATGAAATAAGATGGTTAGCCACATCACAAAATAAGTTAGTATGAATCCATGTACAGGTAGGCAAATTCCACATATGAACATGTGTGACAGAAAAGACTGGTGCTTTTCCTGAAAAGACACATTTCATGCACAGAATGTCTGACTTCTACAGTGTAAAAAAATTTTTGGAGTAATTAAAATTCCTACCTAAATGATAACAGTCATACTCAGATTAAAAGCGTATCTAGCCAGTTAACATTGCAGTAACCTGCAGTGGCTGCCAAGAGTGGTCAGAAGGCATTGGATGTGGGCATGCTCAGGAGCACACTGGCTCATTAATCCACAGCTCCTGCTCAGCTGAAACAATTCAAGAAAAGATGCTGTTTACAGTGACTCTCTAGTGTCACCCCAGCAGAGTTACTCCAGCTGTGTGCCCTGTCCTTTGTCGATACAAAGCAGGTAGTGAGGTGGACCTCTGTCCACAGAGACATTTTTTCTAAGTTGGATCTATTCGTACCTGCTATCTTTGGTTAGCAGTATCTAAACTGTTTGCTCAAAGGTTATTACTCAGGTCACCCCAACCGTTCTTACAACCGCTGCTATGGTAACGTTAATTTATTAGAAAGGATATTTCCTTCTCATCTTTTCAATCTTCACACACCACTAACGTAGTTAATGCTCTCAGCTTTCTCAAATAGTAATCAAGAGGCATCAGAACAGTATTGTTTAGAGTTTGTTTCTGTCCATTGATGGAGCATGATAGTAAAGATGACAAGCAAATATAGACTCTAAGGTTTTACTCAAAGAAAAAAAAAACAACAACCCCAACAAAACAACGCCAGGACATCTAGGGGGATATATGTGGGATATTTTAGAAGATATTGCTTGTATATACAGCAGATTCAAGTTAGAAATACCAAGTTACTGATTCCATGTAAACTACACAAGCTTCATACTATTCATTGCAAATAGGGCGAACTGCAAATGCTGATCCACAGAGTCACCCTGCCTCATTGATGGCCCTAATTCCAGGCAGTGAGTAACTCCGAATTTGTGGGCACTCTCACTCTTCCAGAGCACTGTGTCTGCACTGTTGTGATGCCATTTCATTCCTTTCACTGCTAGGACTCCAGCCTGGGTTGCCCTGCCCTGCTCTCCCCTAGCATGCAAAGGTGGCTTATGGACTCCCACTGGTCCCCAATCCCAACTGCTGCTCTGCAACATCATGTGCCGACAGGGTCTTACCTCTTTGCCTGGGAGGTCTAACAGCAAAAACTCCCTTGCAGCCAGAAAGCAGTCCCTTCTCACCTGTCTCTCGCAGCAAATTCACACCCAGAGCATGTGCAATCTCACTCTTACTCCGCCTTAAAACAAAGCCTGTCTGAACATTGTCTGTTGGTTTCTTTTTCTCTTTTTTCCCCCCCCTCTCCTTTTTATGCTTCTAAAGACAATAGGACAAGCGTTGTTTTTCCTCAAAGGGCTCGTATTTCACTGCAGGTGATTTAATCCAATTAATGTTGATGAAGAAACCCTTAATGCCAAGCCATATTCAACGATTGTTTTTTAACACCCTTTGAACAAGTAGATCTTTTTAGATGAAGTTGCTGCCTCAAAGCATATTTCTACATTACAAATTATAAGTGCAAATGGGACAACTTTCTGGCATTTTTGCAGTCACATAATAACATCTATGCTGTTTAATCAACAGCTGTCTTTTTGCTTCTCTCTGTATGACCACAGCACCAGATTAGAAGGCTAAGCAGTGTCACAAGATATGAAATAATCAAGTGTTCCTGAATTAAATATCTCCTGAAGGAAAAAAAAAAAAAAAGAGCAATTAAGGTAGCTCCTCTTCTTAAGTAATTAAGGCAGCTCCTACTGGTATTTAACTCTTCTTCTTTCATCCCACTTCACTGCCCAAGGAAGAGTGTTGGCATTTACCAAACTCAAGATTGAAGTCTGCTTGGCAATTTGAATTCCCTGAAGTTTGAAGGGTTATTTAGTTTTATGATTTGGAGGAGATCCTCTCTCAATCAAAAATATATATCCAAATTTTCAGAAAACAGTGAAAGGCTTTCTGAGCCACAGATAAAACAGCCTGATTTTCAGTTTCAGAACTCAGTAATTTTGAAATTCTCAAGCAAACAAACCTAGCCAAAGAGGATAATAGCCAAATCAAAATGTCTATTTTATGCCAATCCTGAATGAAATATGTTTTATTTCCCTCAGTAAAAATGAGAATATCAAAACACCAATCATATATTCATGCCACTAAACAGGAAAAAGAATAATTTTTTTTATGGAACATTTTGATTTGATTTTATCAGTAAATATGTCTTGACTTCTCTGAAACTCCTTCCTCGTCTCCCCCACCCCAGCTGAAATGAATTTTTTGAATTCGAAAAACAACAAAAAGAAACCAAAGATAATGTCATGAAAAATAGCATCTTAGTCTTTGGCTAAATTGGATGTGGTTTTGAAGGTGACAGGGCCAAGAAGAACTGGCAGGTCTTCAGAGGCAGCCTACTCCAAGCACAGGACTGGCCCATACTGATACAGGAGAACAAGCAACTATATTAGAAGACCATCTCTAAGCAGGGACCCAATGACTGTGCTCCAGTGTCAAAAAAGGTGATATATACAGTGGAGGAAAGCCAAGACATAGTAAAAATGAGGAATACAGAAAAAAATACAGGCTCACAATACCCAGATGTTGTTAGAAATGCTCAAGCTCAGCTTGAGTTGAAAGTAGCGGTTGATATCAGCAGTTACAGGAAGAGTTTCTTCCCCTACCTTCACAGTAAAAGAAAAATAAGGAAAATGTGGGCCTGTAGGTGCATGAGGTGAGTGATCTGCACATAGACAGAATTGAGGTGCTCAATCTCTGTGCCCACAGTCAAGGGCCAAGAACAAGAGGAAAGGTTGAATCAGTCTTGACCCACAGAAATGGCTAGTGGGCTGCGTGCTAGGGTGCAGAGGGACAAGCTGGTGTCAGTGCAAGGCCATTCTCTGCCATCTTTGAAGGGTTATGGAAACCAGGACAAGTCCTCAATTACTTACCCTGCATTAGGTTGTGCCTGCAACGCTATACTTGCCCCCCCCCCTACAAGAATCTGTGGAAAGGATTTTTCAAATCCATGGGATGCCCCTAATGTGGTCAGGGGATTGAAGTGAGCTCAGGCTGAGGGAGCTGAGCTTGCTTAGCCAGAACAAGGGGCAATTTTGAGGAAATCTAACAGCAGCCTGCCTATTCCTATGGGGAGATTAGCAAGAAGATGGAGATGTCTGGTTGTGAACTGGAAAAGAATATATTCTGACTGGATATAATGAAGACATTTTTTCATTGAGTATATGTAAGCACCGGCACAGTCTCCCAAACAGTCTGTGAAGTCTCTCTCTCAGGAGGTTTTCAGTACTGGGCAAGAGAAAGCCTTGAGCAAAATTTGGTGCTGATTCTGCTTTGTGCATCATGTTGGACTACGTGCTTTCCCAAGGTTCCTTGCAGCGTGAATGACTATATGATTTTATGAAATCAAAACTCACTAAATCTATCTTACAATTTATAAATTATACTAACTGTGTGACTGAAGACTTCATTTTTACCCAGAGGGCAGCTTCAAATGCCTCCTTTCCCTGGAATAGGGATGAAGTGCCTGCTTACACTAGTCAAACTGATCTCAGAACAAGGTTTCTTTTCACTCCTTAAAACAATGGAACCAGATTAAATGAACATTTCAGTACATATACAAATTCATACAAATTCATAATTAGATTATATGGCCCATTATGGTCTATATATGCATATATCTTTTACATATGTATGTGTGTGTATGAGCTATATATGTTTGTATTTATTCTTAAATACAAGGGATGAAAACAATGGTATTTAAGGGGTTGTAGCAGATCCAAAATCAAGGAACATGGAGCATCTCTTGCATATGACAGATATACCTGCAGACAAAATCTCACATAGAAATCATATCCCAGTCATGAATTTCATCCCAGAAATCCACATCCCCACTTCAAGTTTTCTTCTACACTTACAGTGCATAGAGACATCAAGGAAAAGAATTTAACTTCCTGAGAGAAAATACTATAAATAAATGTTGTGTGTGGCTTTAAAATTTGAGGTATGAGGTAAACAAAGTGACACAGAAAATTGGTATGCTATGTATTCTCAGACTCCTGATTAGATTATCCAAAACAAAGCAAAGTAGACTGCTACACTGTCCATTGCAGCTGATGGAGTCTTCAAAGGCCAGAGGACATGGTGGGTCTTCAATACGTAGAATAAAAAGAATCTGAAGCCCCAATGCGACAGTTTAAAGTATACTGACATTTTAGGAAGCTGTAGACCACCCAAAAAACTTGAGTGCTACATTATTTTATACCTAGGCGCAGGCTGAAGAGAAGAAAAAAAATTCTCATATACCTATTCTGACTCTGAGACCAGGAAATTCAGTCACGCAATTTCATCCACTTCTTTTGTTTTTTCGTACTCTAACGTGCATCTCTTTCACAAGTGCTGATGATTAAATCAAAAACAATTATCTATCTGAACCACTGGCAAATATGATGAATTAATGTAGGTCATATATCTAATCTGGAGCAGATCAGACCATGAGCACATCCAGCAGGTCACCATGGCCTCACAGATGTTTATGAATGATCATTCGGAAACCAAGCAACAAGGACTGAGTAATTCTCTAAATGTCTGCTGGTTATTACTAACTCTTCTCTTAGCTTTAGCCATGCAATACTCAGTTCTCATAGCGAGTCTTTCAAATGAAAAATTTAGGGGCTCATGCTACTTTGTCCCAGAAATGTATAATTCTATGAAAAGTCTCAGTTTACTATCACAATGAAGACTGTATGAGAGCAACAAAATTCGTGTTGCAAGTGTTTGGCTGCTTTCCATTCTGTTCTCTCACACAGCACTTTCCACTCCATTTTCCCCTCTCAGAAGTCACTTGAAGCAGCACTGGCTCCATAAGAGCAGTGTGAAGGAGCTGCTTCAGCACAGAAAGGCTTTTGTCAGTCCTTCACAGGCTGGCCAGAGCCTGCACTGGAGAGAGAGGTCAGCTTCCCTGTAGCTGAAGGGACTGCATCTCCCACTTACAGTCTCCAAAGGAGTAAACAGAGAGGCTTTTGTTGCCCCAGGCAACCTCTGCTAGTATGTAAATATCTCATTTTGCTGCTTCCTTCCTTCCCTTGCTTAGCCCTCAGCCAGTCTTCAGAGTTCAAATGAAGAACAGAAGCCCTTGCAGTCAGCTAAGGGGATGTTTCAGTCTCTAACAATCTCAGCCCAATGCTAATTACTCTTTAGAAAGCCACGAAACATTTCTTAGCTGGTTCTCTGGAGGGTGGCTTTTGGTCAAATAGCTTAACAACAAGTTGAGCAGAAAAAGATGCAGAGATGACTTCCACATTGGTCAGAGTACTGCAAGGCTCTCCCGTTCTGAGTGCTGAACTGGCTGAGCAGCTGGAGGTGGCAACCAGGAAAGGATTAAAGTTTCTCAGCTGATGCTTTTTTGTCCCAATTTTTTATAGTTCAGAGACAGGCTCGGAGCTGTTGGTAAGTGTGCTTGATTTCAACCAGTCAGGCAGATCTTCAAAGGTGCTGTACTTTGACAGGTCCTGGGAAGCTTGTTAGATGGTCAGAATCCCCTCTCAGAAGCTTGTCTAGAAGCCAAGTTTTACTGCCCAACCTGGTATTTGTTGAAACTGCTAAGTGTTCACTTTTAACACCGGTAGCACCCTCAGCCTGTCTGTCTAAGGGTAGATTAAAATCACAGGATTGGCAGAATTATTATGTCAAAGGATTACAGTAATTCCATCAAATAAAGGGCCACATTTTCAAACCTGAATCAGCTGCTCCATAATAACAGAAGCCAATAGCTCTGCTACTGTCATAAAACATGTATCAGAACTCACAGGCCTTGAAAATTTATGAGTAGCACCCTTTAAGCATGGCTTCTTTAAATTAAAACATCTTACATTTTCCCAGGCAACTTCTGTCATTCTTACAAAAATCCACCACATGCTGTTCCAGGCTGGTTTATATTTCCAGTCTGAGACACTCTGTAGGCTGACTACCTTAAAATAAGCCAGAAGGGAAAAAGCAGAAATTAGGTTTTACAGATAGAATATCAAATCAGTCAAGACTTGGGAAAGCTGATGCTCAAGACAATGTGAAACAATACTCAGTATTTCAACTGCAGCTTGTCAGTCCCTTTAGAGGCAGGGACAAGGAAAATACACAGTTTTATAGACTGTATATTCACAGCTACTATTCCTTTTGCTGAAGATTAAAAAAAAAAATAAAAGAGTTCTGCTCTCAGTATTTTACTGTATTAAATGGCAATCCAATCTATTCTTGCAACCAAGAACATTTTCTCCTTTTTTTTTTTTTGTAAATTTTTCCCTTCTCCGTTCCTTAATGGGAAGTCTCTGACCTGATCTTTTGGCCATTTCTCTTACTACAGCCCAGTTATTCAAGACTTTATATATTTTAACAACAATCATAAGTGCATTGTTGTCCAAAACTACTATTTGTGCTGCATAAGTCAGTCTTCAAGGCAAATGCACAAACATTTATAAGGGATTTTACTTCAGCAATTAATTATTGGAGAAAATGCTGTATTAGAGAAGCTGAGCTGAAGGAAAGAGAGCTATTTGGATGTCAGGTGGGCTAAGACTTGCACCTAGTTGGGATGTTTTTTATACAAGTTCAAAACACAAAGGAAATTAAGGTTTTTGAATTCAAAACCTTACTGAAAATGCTTTATAAAACATCTTCACCTCCACAACTTCATGAGCCATTTCCAAGTAACTGCATTTCAGTTTTTCTTTAGGCATTGTAATCTGTCTTCAACTTAAATGGACAACATTGTTCTGCTGTTTGCTTTTTCCTGGACAAGTACACTGTGGCTCTATGTTTTTATACTGTGGCTTACATGGACGTTTTTCTGAGGTTAGGAAAACTAAACAGTTGAGAAAAAACTTACTGTCAAATCCTGAGGGGAGAGAATCCTTTACAGGGAAGGGAAGGCTGAGAAGCAGAAGCCCAAGTACGTGATAGAGCAAATGAGTCCTGTGTGTAATGACTGAGCAGCTTTTGCTGTTTCACTCCCAGGCCCGGCATTACACCCCCAACATCGTTCAGTTTATCCATGTTTTCTATTTCTGTTATTCTCTTTATGGCTCTTATTTCTTCTGTGGTCTAAGCTCTTGCTGAATACTCTGTGCAGCCTGAGTTTTTTAGGGTGCAAATGAAAAACTGTCCAGTGAGTTGTACTTTTTAAAATGAAGACAGGAGCCAAATCTTTGCTGCTCAGCCAAAAATCCAAGACAGTGTTTCTCTGATGTACTTCCATGTGCTGTGTGGCTTTCACTTTAAATTAATCTATTTGTTTGGGTTTTGTCGGAAGTCTATAAGCTTCTCTGTTAATTTGCTAATGAATCCCCTACTGAGTTATAATCATAATCTTCATTGTGATCCTTCTTACCACGACAAAGGAGATGGGATTTTTGCATCACCAGAACCTGACATTGCTAATATTGTAAATGTTGATATGAGCTCTTCTTTTAAGTATTTTATAAACATCTTCAAAATTGCAAAAACATTGTGATGATTAAGCAAGTGATTGATAGTCAGTGTTTACATTACATTATCCCCATTACAGTTGCTTCACGGGTGACATAAAAACAGCAGGAATTGCCATTTTCTTCATATTACTTGTGCTGTAGCTGTGGTCCTTACATCCAAGCAGGAATCCGTCAGGAAGAATGAGTCTCTTCAGTTTTCATCACATGTGTGCCTGTGAGATGCTGAGATCATCCTGAGCAGCTGGCATCCGTTTCAGAAGACTGAAAGTGAAGATGTCTTGAATCTTTCCTCTCTCCCTCTGCTGCAGACATTTCATGCTAACCAAAGCAAAGCCTATTATATGAGTTATGAATCAAGTCAACTGAACTGCCTAGTAGCACCAAAGTATTTCTGGAAGATCAGAGCCAGTCCCTCTTCTGGTTTCATTAATATCTCCTGGTACTGAAGAGATCTTTATCATGTTAAGAACTAACTAATTTGGGGCTTGCAGCCTACCCTAATCCTAATTCTTTATTCTGAAACATTTTCCTAAGACACTGTGTCACCCAGACAAACTGACATTTAGAGAGCACTCTTACAGAAGTAGGGAATTTATTACCAGAAAATAAGATGTCTTCCATTGAATTCAAGGATGAAATTCTGATATAGGCAGCTGTGTCATTGCTGTGTTATGAAAGGCTTACACTTCATAAATGGTAAGTAGAACAGCTATTGAGTCACAGAACAATTGAGACTGGAATGTACCTCCAGGGACTGTCTAGTCCTAACTCCTGCACAACACAGGGTCAGTTGGAGCAGGCTGTCCAGGACTGCATGCAGTCAGATTTTGAGTATCTCCAAGGATGGAGATTCCATAAGCTTTCTAGGAAACTTGTTCCCCTGTTTGACCATTGTCACAGAAACGGAGAAAAAAAAATGTCATATGTTTAAGTTGAATTTCCTGTGTTTCAATTAGTGCAAACTGACTCTTGTCTTCTCATTATATACAAGCTCTTCATTTTCTAGCACAGAGAAGTGTAGCCAAGGGAATTGTGCCAGACATAACTGTATTTACACATAAAATTGTATCTCTAATCTGGAAAGTAACTGTGTAGAAGAGGCAGTGTGGATGGCAGATAGATTTCTCTAATTTTCAGTACTGTTTCCAGTGTTCGGTATAGGCTATTCCAAAGAATCCATGTACCTAACTCCTAAATGCATGCTGGCCCGTAACAACTCAGGTCTTACAGGCTGAAGCTAAAAAAAAAATTCCACACTAAAGAGTGCCAAGAGGCAACCCTGGGCACTGACCTGCTCTGGCTGCATTGACCAGCCATTCACCAGGTCTCTAGTTTTGTCTATGCCAGCGAATTCTTGCCCAGAAAATTCCCAGCCTAGTTTAGGCACAGGCCAGAGACCATTTCCATTGGGTATTTTGGATATCCCCCATGATCTGGGAGCATAGAGGAGCATGGATGTGAGCTATGTGGAGCCAGCTGGCCTCAGGAAGGAGGCAAACTCTTGGCCAGATGTAGCTGTGGAACCTTATGTTGCTGAGTGTTTTGTACCTTGACTACGTATTTTGTTCTCAAAAAAAAAAAAAAAAGGAACACTCTTAGGAGAAGAAAAGCATGTCTAGTTCCTTCCTCTCATACAACAGGTTTGTAGGTTTAAAATATGCTCAAAAACATTGATTTTGATCTTGTGCCCAACTATGGCTCTTCAGACTGAGCAGCTGATACACCCCACATGATCTCTCATAATTTCTACCTACATAATTTCCTGATCCATTCTGACAGTACTCAAACTTTTTCATGTTCTGAAATCTTCTCAGACACACCAGGCTGCTCTGAAGCAGCAAGGGTAGCAAAGCTCCCCAAAAGTTGGCACAGCTGCATGAGATTTGGTATCAAAGCTAGAGAATAATCACTATGAGGACCTGCACCATACTGCAACCTCCAAGCAAAGAATGGGGTCTTACTTGGAATCCTTACCAACCAGAAACCAAGGTGGGATACCAGCCTGGGCAGTGAGGTGGCCTTGCCTACTGGCCAGGCAGGCAGACAGGCAGGGTGCTGAGGGCACAGAAAGCATGGGGTGCTGGGCTCTGGGGAGCTGGGCTGCCTCATCAGACAAACCAGCAGCAAAGCAGAGGTAAAACAGCAAATATTGTTTTCCTGCTAGCCAGGGCTTCTGCTGGAAAGTCCACCCAAATGCAGGCTGATGCATTTAACCCTTAAGAGATTGCTGGTGATCTGTTCAGTCCCACTGCTGCAGCCATCAGGGTGAGGAGGAAGCAGGCACCTATGTTAGTCCTAACCAGAGGCTGAGCAGTGCTTACTCATATATGCTGGTCATGGAGCAAGTGGGAAGGTAGATTCCTCCTCTGCAGCATCTGGAAAAACAGTGACCCTATCCCACACAACATCGAATCAGAAACATCTGGTGCAGAATGATTCTCTAAAACATCCCAACCATAGTGGCTTCAATGGGAGATAAGGAACAGCATTTGTTTGCTGTTAGGAACAATTTTCACTGAGTAAGGGTACAAAACCCTTGAATCAAGGAAGTCAAAGCCAAACATAGGAACTTAGAGTGTTTTGCACAGCAAAAATAAATGTGAGTTTTCTCACCCCGAAAAAGAAATGCAAAACAATTGAGTATGTAATGGTTATGCACAACCAGGGTGCTTCTCTGTCACACAAATCCAGCAAAACCAAAGTCCTAGCTGTCTAGGACAGTGTCTCTGCATTAAAAGAGTGACAGAGCAACATTTTAAATTTGAAATGTTTTCCTTTTAAATCATTAAGCTTGCTGACAACAGAAACATCATCGAATTGTTATACTTAAGGTTTTTTGCTTGCTGGCAATTTTATTCAACATAAAATGCAGTTACTGCAAACTATTTGTGTTACAGTAGATACAACCTGTTTCATTCCGCAGTTGCTATGAGCACTAAAACATCAGGGGCAAAATCTTTAATGACTACTGTGTGAGAGTCTTGAGCTTGCAAGAAACCTACCTCTTCTGCTTTGGCTAAGGCATCAAAATATCCCAGAGCCAGCATCCAGTACAACCTGAATGTAGTTACACTGTGGAAGCACACTATCTGGCACTCATATTAACAGTCAGGTCCTGAAAACGAGTATCGCTCTCAATTTTTCCGGAAAGCACAGGCAAGAGTTTACTTAATTTCATTGTGGAAAATATAGAAAAAGTACAGAAGAGGTAGACTATTCTCTAAAGGCTTAGACGCACATACATCAAAGTCATAGGTTTCCTAAAAATAGTTTTAACACTTTTCTTACTTTTGATCTTGTTAAGAGTGAGTTTGAAGAAATGTCATGTTGTAGCCACTTTGGGGAAAACCACTGCCATGCAAGTGAAATTTTAGCTGTAAGTTATAAATTGAAGTCAGGCTTTAGTATAATTCCACTCCTCCTGTTAAAATCATTCCTTCTCTTTAGTTATTCACCAGGACCAGTGGTAAAGAACTACACTCACGTGTCACCAGAGGGAGCTTGTGTGCCAAAAGTACCAAGGACGACTTTTTTTTTTTTTTTTTAAACTCGGTTTTCTTGGAAATTGCAAGGAGATTGAAAGATGAATTTACATAATTTCTCCTCATTCCTGAAAGAAAAGGAAAAACCTGCTTCCTCGCTTTGCCTTTGGAGGGGATGGTTAGCCTGCGGGTGGTCTGGTACGCTGGGATACAGGCAACCCTTTGGTCTGCTTCCCATTGGCATTCAGCCTCTCTCTTCAGTGGCATCTCACAGCCTCCCATTTCCACTGCTCTCCATTTAACTGGACTCATCTTTCTTGACTCTAATGTCTCAAAATGGATAGAGTTCCAGCTAGGCTAGGTAGATGTCCGTGGGTTTCCTGTGCCTTACCAGTTGCTTTCCAGGCACAGATGTAACCCTCGTCTGTCCTGTCACCTGGAAAGATGTAGTTGCAGGGAGTAGCCCATTAACCTGCACTATTTCCAGAGTTTACCAGACACACGTTTACATATATTGCTACTGTGTGTGTAACATATGCAGTGAAGGTGCTCCTTGAGCTGGGAGAATCACAGTAAACATTTTAGGTTTGTTTTTTGCTTCTGAGTGGTCATTAGATTCCAAAATTCCTTTAAATGCATTTTTTAAATTGGTTACTCTGCAGATTGCTCAGAGCCTGCTCAGGATCTCCTCTGGCTATAAAAGACCCATGAAATAACATGATTGGGCACATACTGAAAGATCTGGAAAATCCTGCCACTGTTTCAAGAAAAATTAGTAGCTGCACTAGAGAGGAGCTTTTTAAACAACATGCTTCTGGCCTGTGCAGCTCACAGGAAAATGAATCCCCTTTCAGATCCTTACGCTTGATGCAGTATTTCCTGTGTTTTTCTGGTCACATTTGCACACATAATTCATAGGACTGTTCAGTCCTAGCTACAAGCCTGAAAGGATGTGGTTGAAATCTTCAGGCTTCTCATGTTCTTGTCTCCATGCCAAAGCTCTGGTGGATGGGGTTTGGGAACTCTGTGTTCCTGCTAAACTGGGCAATGTTGCATCCCAAGGGGTGAAAGAAGGGAGAAAATGTGGGTGGGAGAGAACCACATAGATGCTTTAGAAAATGTTTGCTTTTCAATCAATTCAGACTAGTAGGCATCCACTTCAAAAAGAAAACAGAAATCAAATAACAAAATATCAGACAACATCCCTGCCACAAGAAACCAAACACAGATTGTCCCTAAGAATCAGAAGCAAGATTTCTCTTAGCCTAATTGCAGAAATAAGCACCATATTGTTCAGAGACAGAGATATCATCAATCTAAAATACTATTTGAACATTTGCTTGAGTCAGAGTGAAACCTGACAGAGGAAATAAAATAACTAATGGTAAGCTTACTACTGCCCCTGGAGGAAAGCTGCTCTCAAGGAAATGGTTGCAGTTTTCAAGCCTCCCAGCCCTGATAACAGGAGAAGTGAGTGTGGACAGTGGGAGCTCTGCCAATAGGGTGCAAGCCTGTGCCTACTTATACAGGCTCATAAGGACCAGCACAGTTGATGGAGGCTTATCTGGAAAGCCATAGGATGATTTTGCTGTATCAGATGCTGCTCAATGCATGGTGGTGCCAGTCATGTTATACAGATTCACTATTAACCTTGAGCTTGCTGTAGTTTGTCATGCTGTCTTTTAACAGCTTTGTCTTTTGAGGGTGGACATTTCTATAAATCAAATCTTACTTTGTGGAAACCAGACATTAATAGACAGAGAGGAACTTTAGAAATATGCAGTTAGATACAAATGCAGTGAAGGTTTTCCTTTTAAGGGTAAATTAAATGAGACATCAGGCACAGTCTGAAAATCACTTGGGGTCTTCTGTGGCCCCTGGTGCAATAACTGTGCTGACAGCAGAGGGAGCATTAAACTCATTGCCCACGGGAAAGTGTGGGGAGTGATACCCATGTTCCTATAATCCTTGTATGGGTAGGATGAGCTCATTAGCCTTCTGGCAGTCATCCTAGAAGAAGGACAACTCTGATTCCAAACCCAGGCAGATGGAGCTCGTTTAGCCCTGGAAGGCCTTCCATCTAAGAGAAGGACACTCTAATAAAACCTCCGTCCTAAGGACTTTGCTGCCAGCGTCCAAGCTTGCTAGGCCCTGGCAGATGACCCTTAGGACTAAAGGGTGGGTCCAGCTCTGCGCATGCTGTGTCTCACCTAAAAAAAATCCATAGCGCAGGCTCGAGGGTGCTATCTGCTATCCTCTTTTTACCAGCGCGCTTGTAAAAGCGCTGATGAGGAGCGTGGATGGAGCCCTCCCTGGATCTTTGTTCGCGAAGCCTAGCCATACACAAATGAAACATGAACCCACACAGTATGGAGGCTTTTTATAAAAGTACTACTTCAGAGAGGTACCTCTGTATTTATACACTGTACCTATCTCTATCTCAAGAAGACCCCAATATAAACTAAACAAGCTGCTCCAGTGTCTCGCCATATGCCAGACCCCCAGTAGTGCTGTAGGACAAGTGTGCTCTCCCGAGCAGGGCTGATATGTGGCACAGAGCTGAGAAGGTGTGAGATATTCACAAATACACTTGCCCTCACTGTACAGTCAATCCTGCAGCTCCTGTCCAGAAGCCCAGGAGATGTCAATCACCAAGCAGGTTTTCATTCTGTCATCTTGCTTGGGATCATATTCAGCATTTTGAATGCTAGAGATGAAACAAATGGGCAATCACTACTTATTCCAATAGTACTCACTGGAGTCAGTGTCTGCCTTGTGGCTTGTTTGTTAACCTCCAACATAGAACATACAGCTAAATCAAGGAAATAAAATTTAATGCCCTGACAAATGATTGCCTTCATAAGAACTTTGCATCTTCTCCTACAAAAATATTATCTTTTCTTCAAAAGCTGTTCCAATTCAGAGCACAATACCGTCAAAGTACTTGGAATTCCACTATAAATATGTCTTGCGGTACAAAGTAGTCAGAATAACACATGTTGCCCTCCCTGAGCTTTCTAATTTTTATTTTAAAATAAGTACTGTCTCCCACATTTTTTCTGTAATATTTTATGTTGTTATCTTTGAAAAGGTTGACTTTTTAATGTTGTTTGTTACTGCTTAGAAGCAATAATACTATGATGTTTACACTACTCTATATATAGTGCAACAATGCTTAATAATAACAATATTTTCAAGTCATAAATAGTGCTTCACAGATATTTGTAAGATTACCCTTCTGTCATAAAAATAAAGTCATACCCTTAGGAAGAGGCCAGTTTTGTGTTTATTGCATGCAGATTAGAAAGAACTATCAGATATGTGGACTTCACACTGAACTGAATGAAGTCAGTGGAAATATTCCCCTAGACCTTGGTCCACATTGGACCAGGCCCTTAAACCACACATGGTTATTTAGGAACTGATATTAGTGCTCAATACAATCTTTTCTTTTTCACAGACCAGGTAATAGTGGCAGATGACAAGATATAACACAAACATGCCAGTTTTGTTGTAGAACAGATGTCAAGCTTAGTCTCCGCTGAACATCTCGGTCTCTCTAAAGGTACCATGGTATTTATTGCAGCCAAGGCCAGAGCCATTTTGAAGCAGAAGCTACCAGCTGTGTGAAAGGAAATATATTCAGAGCTGCCAACAGTAAGAAATTAAATACAGATTATGGCAGCCTCTGCCAACTTTTTGGGCAGTAGCAGAACAGTGGCAGCCAACTGAACTCAAGATGGCAGCAATCTAATGTATCTGATCAACCAACCCAGTGATTCATTAATTAATTTAGCTCAATTATTTTTTAAATTGTGTTTTCTGTCATTATACTACTGTACATGTCTGAGGAAGGGAAGAGGAGAGTACAGAGAGCAAGAAAAAGAGACCGAGCACTGGAAGATAGCATCTTGGAAAAGATAGACAGGAAATATTTTCAAGGCAATACTACATTAAGTGATGTGGTTGCTGAGGGGCAATCTGCTAAGAGGTGGNATGTCCTTTCTGTATTGAGGGCTCCAGAACTGGACACAGTATTCCAGATGAGGTCTCACTAGAGCAAAGTGGCAGAATCACCTCTCTCTTATCTGCTGATCACGCTTCTTTTGATGAAGCCCAAGATGCGATTGGCCTTCTGGGCTGCCAGCGTGCACTGTTTGCTCATGTCCAGCTTCTTATCCACCAGCAATGGTACAAAATTGAAGAGAAGAACTAGTTTTGAAACCAAAGCTGCACCTTTCTTTTGTCACCTGGTTAGGCAAAAGGAAAAAATGTAGTGATACAAGACTGCAGTGTGAATTTTCTTTTCCCAGTATTTCAGGAGGTCTGGGCGCTCATGGGACTTCCGCCCATTTTGTAACATCACAACACATGAACAGACAAGAGGAGCACACGCAAATAATGAAGAAGAGCTTTGCCTTCTGTTACCCAAGAAATAATATGTTGAGATAGATCTAACTAAAAGGAATGGATTGCTTCAGCTGTTGGACAGTGCCTGCTTTTGTGGAGCAGTCCTAGCCATCCATCCAGTATTTATTGCAGCCCTTTAGCCCACTAGAAAAGCAAGGAGGTCTGAAATACACATTCAGGACTAAAACAATAGTTGAAAATCATCTCCTTCTCTTGTTCTGGCTTCATGGTTCATGGTGCAATTGGGAAAATACCTTGGGCCAAAGTGACTTACCTGCATAAGATAAGTCTGACTGAGCACCAGTCAGTCTGTGAATTTTCACAAATCTGAGCTTGATGCTCAGAAAACTGCATAAGATGTGTTACATCATGGCCCATATTAATTTCCTAAAATCTGTATCTAACCTATATCTAAGCAGGAATCACATAAAGACACAGTATTTTTCTGTGTAGTATAATGCAATCCTTATTTTTATGCTGATGTGTTTAGTTAATGTTGGAAGGTCTTCAAAGATTTTACCACACAAGAGGGCAGACTCTAAAACGAGACAACTTTTTGTAGTCACTGCTATCAACTTACAAACTTTATTCCTCTGCCACTTGAAGCAGATTTAGCATGAGATTTTTGTTCTGTGATGATTCTCGTGGGCTCCAAACTCAGTGCTAACCACACTGACAATAATCCTTTAAGTCTCCAGACACTATACATGTTCCTTGTTAACCTTCAGTCACAAAGTAATGAGATGCATCAGACATCCTCAAGCTGGCCTGAGGGGTTACAAATTTGGATGAGGGCCATATACTGTACTAATTGCTTCTAATAAATTACATATTTCAGGAGGGACATCATGATTTTAATCATTTATTCTGCATGTTGTTTCCTTTGGAGAGAAGAACAAGCAGGCACTAAACAAGCTGAGCATCTGAAATTCATGGCAGAAGCTAGAAGGAGCTCATTTAATACCAACCATCATTATAAATACTAGAATTATGCATGTATCAAATCCCTAGGTCTGAACACTTTGGGAACAGTCAGTGAGTCCTGGTTGTTTTAATGAGTCAAACCAAAATAATGTCTTTGAATGTTCCTTAGATTTATAACAACTCAGATTTAATCTCATTCCAAATGCTGTAGCTGGGGCCTAGCTCAAGAAAAAGTCTTTGTTTCTCTGCAAAGAAAAATGTGTTAAGAGGGGAATTTAAAGGATGTGTTTCTCAAAAGGCTGAGAGGAAAACCAGAAAAACATATCTTTCACCTTTGCGGAGAAAGACTTTAATAATGATTTAATGGCAGCTAGTTGTAAAGGTGGTCTAGCAAATGCAGAAAGCTACAAGAACTTTCTTTAAAGCCCACTCAAATTAGTAGGATCTTCATACTCGTCTAAAGAGCCTCCTGCAGGGTGAACTAGGATGAGTGAAGGTTTCCTATTTCCCTGACCTCTAGCACACCCACACCAGTAGACTCACTGTTAATAAAATCTTCAAACCACTTGGGAATGTGCACTTCCTTTGCAGGGGTAGACCATGTTGATATTTAAATAGCTGCTAGTATTAATAGCAATAGATGGTAGATAATGCAAAGACTTGGGATCTCTAGGGAGCAATGCAGGTTTTGGGAACAGCTCAGGCTGTCTTCTGTTTGTCTTTGTAAACCTCGCTTTCTGTCACTTGAGTCTGTGTTTCCTTTCAAGGATAAAATGAGATACCAAACAAAACTTGACTGTCTAGATAAAAGGAAACCTGCCTTGGTACAAAGTATGCCGTGGGATGGAAAGTTGCAGCTGTAGCTCTGAGACTCAATTGCACTCTTTTAATTTTGAAGTAGTAATGAGACACCAAGGAAGCATTATCATCAGGGATAAGTGCAATCTGCTTCTGCCTTGACAGTCTAAGGTGACTTCCACTTGGTCCCTCTCTACCTGGGAGGGCTATTGTCCCATTTTAGGCTACTCTGGCAAGTGTGAGAGGAAAGGGTGAGCAAGACTTCCAGCAGCTCCTATAACCCTTTAAACATAATAATAAAGATATCTCTAAAGATGTTATTTATGGATGGATGGATGGATGGATGATTTGTGCTGAAACAGTTGGATGTCTAATACAGAGAAAGGAACAAAGTCTTTCCAGTTTTGTCCTACAGAACAGGAAGCAGATTGGTAAATAGGAGAAACAGGCCTTACACAATGAGAAACAACTGGAAAAGATTGCCCTAGCTAAAACTAGGGGCTCTTCAAATTGAAAAACATTCAACTGGTTGTTTTTATGGTGTTTTTCACAGGGAGGTTCAAGCCAGCCTCCACACATGAAGAGGAGCTTAAAATGACAGAAGGTGATGGAGTTTCAAGATCAGCAAATTGACGAACTGGAAGCTATAGAAGGATGAGACAATTTGAAGTTGAGACATAAAAGCCCCAGGGAAATACAGGTGATGAAGCCTCAGTTAAAAGCGCTGCTATACCTAGAAAATAATGTGGCAATAGCTAAATCACAACCTACTGAAAATGTGATGGATTAATTTGGTGCTATCGTCAGATTTTTGTCAATATTGCATGATACATAAGAGTGTGGAATAAAGAAACACTATCACAGCAGGGTTAGAAATAGAAATATTTTTTAAAGGAAAATGAAAAACCTCTTTGATATCCATTAGGATTGGTAACAACTCTAACAAGAGCATTGCACTAAGCTGTTATCTGGTTTGCTGTCTGATTCGCTCTCCAGATCACCACTTAAATCAATAGCTCTCACATTGATTTTTCCAGCACACAGTATTCCAGTAAGAAGAACAATGCTCTGAGATGAGTCAGCTACTTGCTCCATCAGTAGGGACTCTGGTGCATTTTCATTTAGGAAAATAAAAGCAGGAGCTGAAGTACACACAAATATAATGTAATAAGGACCTGCCTGCTGCACCATAACATGACACTGGCTCTGCAGACACATGGGTTTGCTAATGCTTGCTGCAGCAACCACAAAACTGCCTCAAGTTAGAGCAAGCCATTGTAAAGATGGAACAAAAAAATTTGGAGATGATTGTAGACAGATAATAACATCATCTTTCAGTTTAGTTGCTATGGAAGAGGGGAGAAATATGCTCACATTTAACTAAGAAGCTGATTTCCATATATTTACCATGACATGTAGAACCTCAGCATAACTACATTTTCATGTATTTCATATATTTTCATGTATTTGCATATTCCATATATTCCTGGTACTGTAACTAGTCATCACTTTTATCTGATGTTACTGCTGCTCCTTTTAACAATATTAGTAACTCCCTACTTTGTTTGTAACCACAACATGCAGGTTAGTTTACTCTTGCTTTCTCTCTAAAATTCATGATACAAGAATGTTTCTCTCCCACAGTTTTGTAATTATTTCAAGGATCTTGCAAGAAGTGCAGCAAAAATATTTCCTGTTCAAAGAAGAAATAGTAATTTCAAGAGTGACTTGGAGATTTGGAGGATAACTCTCCCCATGGTTTCTCGTGAATCTTTGGCATAGAGCAAAGATTGTGCCACAGCCCTTGTCTCTCCCACTTTAACAGCAGCTAAAAGCTAGAAAAATACCAGAGAAATTAACAAGTGAAAATATTTGTCCCTCTTTTCCACTATGAGTTCTGTTTTGTGGAGATTTATTATCCTCATCTTCAAATGTAAGGCACTAGAATACCATCTATCCTGTCTTCCCCTGGTAAGAGCCCTGAAGGGTACAGAGCAGTCAAAGGGGATGCAAAGGACAGAGGTTCAGCATCCAGAATCTCACTCTTTGCTGTATATTGAATGCCATATTATGAATATACTGAGGGAAAAACAGAACACAGGAAACAAACATATGCAAATTTGTGAGAATAGTCTGCAATTATGAGGCCCGTTATTCTGAAAATACTGCTGAATATTCCTAGCTTCAACTGCTATAAAACTAGAATAATTTGAATCACTACAAAAACTGTTTCTCAGTAATGCTTTCACATTGCTACGTTTGCCTCCTAATCTCTTAGTCTAAACAAAATAATATACATAGTTTCATAACAATGAAGAGGAAGGAATAATGAATCATAGAATCATAGAATCATAGAATGGTTAGGGTTGGAAGGGACCTCTGGAGGTCATCTAGTCCAACCCCCCTGCACTGGGCAGGGACATTCCCAACTAGATCAGGTTGCCCAGAGCCCTGTCAAGCCTCACCTTGAATGCCTCCAGGGATGGGGCCTCAACCACCTCCCTGGGCAACCTGTTCCAGTGTTCCACCACCCTCCTGGTGAGGAACTTCTTCCTAATGTCCAATTTAAATCTCCTCCTCTCCAATTTAAAACCATTG
>VWZO01008825.1:233012-312313 GCA_013396975.1 Bucco capensis | reverse complement strand
CACTAGACCAGGTTGCCCAGGGCCACATCCAGCCTGGCCTTGAACACTGCCAGGGATGGGGCATCCCCAGCCTCTCTGGGCAACCTGTTCCTGACTTCTTTGCTAGGTAATCAATTGTGTTAAGCAGAAAGAATGGAAATTGAGGATATTCATTATCTATCAAAAGATACCTGGCAGAATAGCTTTCAGTTTGCAGTCTGAAGATAATCTTGCACTGACAAGCATCAGTCAGAAGTGCTGATGAATCACTATAGATCTTCTAAGCACCATCAAGCCAAACACTGCTCAGAGCTGTTTGAGAAACAAGGCCTAAATATTCTGATCCCAGTTACTATTCCCGCAGCTGTTCATTCCTGAAAAGCATGTCAGACCCTTTAAACATTTACTGACATTTCTAATTTCTCCTGATCTTCACAAGGAAGGCTTTACATTTCCTATGATCACACACTTAGCCTAAAATTTTGGCTAATCTTTTCACAGGTGCCTGGAAAGAAAGATAGAATATGAGTGTTTTGAATAAAAAACAGAGCGCTGTATGGAGTCAGCACTCACATAACATATATTCAAGGAGTTATCTTCAAAGTTTACAATTGACTTATCTGCTATAACAAAATAATAAAAGTATCAAGGCTTTGCAAAGAAAAAGAAAAAAAAAAGCTTGGTGAGGATAAACATGGCCAGTATCAACAGATAGTCAATGCCAGATAGGAACTTTGAAGTGTGAGAAGAGTGATGGCTAAGCATGAACCCTTCCCAGCTGTGCTGCTGCTCATTGGCAGAGAGGAGCCATTGCTGACACAATGTGAGAGAAGAGGCAGAGCCAGGGCACACAGTACCTGCACAGTACCTTTGAGGGCAGGTGGGGTGAAGACGCTCTGCTTCCTTTGCTTGGGAGAGGCACTCTGGGACTGTGGAGGAACAGAAACAGAGAGGCAGTGAGAGACGGGCATTAGGTCTTAACCTGTATCTGTTTTCAGGGTGCACGCACCAATCTGAGAAGTTTCTAAGAAAATAATACTGTCTAAATCTGATGCTAGGTCCTGGGCTTTCACGAATACTGTGAAAACTGAGATGAGATAATGTGTGTTTAATGGACAACATTTATGGCTCCCAGGCAAAATAGACCCAATACTACTGAAAACTACCCCTTACTCTCAAAAAATACTGAGCATAAATTAGGATAGCCTGCTCTTTTCATGGTCTATGTAACTGATTCTCATAAGACAAATAAATGTTTACATATACTAAAATAGTTTTGAGATATACATTACTCAACGTTCAAATTAAATACAATGTAAGGAATGATTATATGTATAGGTAAGGTAGTACTGAAACTATTACTATAAAAACTTCTGCATAAATAAATGCAAGATCACTCCCCCTGCACTTTAAAAATATATTCTATTATTACTAAAAGAATAATTTCAGCAACCTGAAATTAACTGGGCCTGATTTAAGTGATACGTTTAGACAAAGTTAAACTCCTTATGGCCAAAGAATCACATCTATGCACAAAAGACAAATTATTCCAAAACAATGGTAGCAAAAGTACACAGAGTAATAGTAGTGTAATTATTCCAATGTATAGTCTGCAAAAACTAATTTGAATACATTCCAGTGCTAAAGCAGAACTTTTGCAAAATGAAAGCTGTTAAATTGGTGTCCATGTTACAACAACATGAAATATGACCATATACAAAGGATAATAAAACTACATTAGTCATACACATAGCTAGTTTTTGAAGACATGAGCACCAGATCACACTCCTAAGGAAAAGGTAAAAAAATAAGCTGTGGGTAGGCAAGCTTTATTTTTTTATCATCTAATCAATTTCTAGATGTATTTTGTAATAATAATGTTGACTTTCCTCAACCATTTGCTAAAAATGCCTTTTCCCCTGAGCACTTTGACTGGTATATGGTTGTGAATTTCAGTAAGATCTATTTCTTCAAGGAACATTTGAGACAGCTCTTAAGAAAACCACTGTCACACAAGTATGGCCAATCCTTTCCTTACCTTTTCACAATGGATAGAATGATAACATTTATAAATAAAATAGTGTCTTCTTTTGACAGAAAAAGCTATTATAAACACTGTGGCATAGGTTGCTGATTCTCATCCCAGTAAATCTTTTTAAGTCTGTATCTGAGTACAAATTTGAACCAATCAATACATCCCTACTGCTATTTAAAGCACTGCCTGCCTCTCTGAGCAACGGGCAAAGGAGAAAGAGATCAGGGAATTGCAGGAGCTGTGAAAGGGGAGATTAGAAAATGAGATTGTAGGAGCTGACTTTTAAATCTTGTGCAAACAACATCAATGTGCTACTTGCTGTGGGCTTGGCAGGTGATAGGAAGAGGAGAAAGGAGTTTGCAGGGCTTCTGTAGACCAGCAGTGATCTGCAGACCCAAAGCAATGCTGGATGAGGTGACCTGGCAGGTCACCTTGGGCCAGGTTTGCTATGATTTGCCAGGGAATGGCAGTGAGGCAGAGATGAAACTTGCCTTTCCCAGTTCCCTGCTACAAGAAGAAAGGAGAGATGGCAGAGCTGAGACACAGCACAGCTTTACACAGCCTTGTTAGAAAGTGATGGTGCTTAAAAGGCCATGTTATTGAAGATAGCCTGACAACGTAAATAAAAACATTAACCAGGATGAATCAGTGACTTTTAAAGTAGTTTTAACAATAGACTGTTATAATAATGACTATGTTAAAAAAAAAAGATGTCACTTACCTCTGCCTGTGAGATGTTTGTTCTCTTCTCATCTTTTTCTGGAGGAGGAAAAGATATAGAAACAGAAAAGTTAGTACAAAATGTTTCTCAGTGCTAACCCTTGCAATGTTGCCCTGAACTCTATAGTACTAGTGTAAACAGGAAATTACCCTCCTGTTTTACAGCTTTTCTTCCTCTTCTGTGTGTCTCAGAAAAGCAGAGGCCCTGATTTGCACTTAGACATAAGCACCCTGTCTAAAGCACTTAACTTCCATTTTTTTATCTGTGAATTATCAGCAAGCGATGGAGTGCCTTTGGCAGCAGGTCCCTTGGCCAGGCTCACAACTGGGCTCCACACTCAGCAGTAGCTGTTGTGATACGGGACTGCCTTATCCAGGGACTGTGTTTTCTTCTATGGTCAGAGAAGGCTTGACCACCAAGGGATGTGCAGCAAACTTACCAAGAGCTTTACTGAACATATTTAACAATATGAACCTCACCTCAGTTCAATTATTCATATACCAATACTGGTACTGAAGGGCACTTAATGGTAACATAAAATCAGCAAATCAGAGCTTAACAAAGACTAATCTTCCATCTTAAAAGTTTTATGACATTTCTGGACTAAAATCCTTCCTGGAATTGCTTACTTTTGTTGCCTTAATTTTCTTTGGACTACAGGCATGGAAGAAATTGTCAATACTAGAGATTTCTAACAAAATCATCAATGTTCATCAATGAAAGGTTCAATCTAAAGGACATTTCCATCAGTCCAGATATGTACACAGACTTCACAAAATGAAGCCTTAGTTCTTTAAGGAGAGACACTTCTGACAGTCCATCTACCTGCACAGAGCCTCTTACAGCATCCGAGCTCTAAGGTTTAGTCTTTACCCATGGCAAAATCTCACCCACTGGCATGGAAACCTGCAAGATTTAGCCTGGCTACACTGCTGAAATATAGAGGAAGAAATACCAAGGGATCTATCTCCAAAATGCTCTTGTTAGCAGAGCTCTTTTGCATGATTTTAGCACATCCACCCAGCCAAGCTGATATAATAAACCGAGATATCCCTAAGGTGTCATTATATGTGTTCAGAAAAGAAGTGAGTGGAAGGAGGCTGGTCATAGCGAGGGTGGGAACAGCTTGATGTTGCTGATCCCTTTTTCCTTGAATCTATCCTGTTGTGCAAATGGCATGACCACGTTGGGGGAATCCTTGTGGTTGTTATAGAGTAAGAACAAAATTCATCTGCCTCTCTTCTCCCTCTGGATAATATTAATGCACTTGGAGCAGCTATGTAGGAAAAGACCTGACCTATTCTAAAAGACTCGGCCTCTGATGTCACCCACAGGCTGTGCAATGGAGTCATCCAGCAAAGGCTTATCTCATCCAGCTAAGCACTTTGCTTTCTTTCCCCTTGGCAAGGGCAAATAAAAGCCTTTCCTGTAGGTTTTCAGGCAAACACTGGGGAAACAGAACAGGTCAGAGAGGCTGGCTTTTGCACAAAACAAACTCAGTAAGAGGCTGGTATAATTGTTGGAGAAAGCTTCTTGTAGAGAGTTTGGAATTTTCCTTGGGAAAACAACACTGAGAAGTTTCAGATAAAAATCACAGGGGGCTGACATGCTTTTGTCCTCGTGTCTAAAATTTCCCTTAAAAATAATAAACACAATACCCTTTAATTGCTCAGATAGTGGAAATAGCCCATGAGCTGCATGCCTATAACAGGTTTTAGTCAAAGAATGATTTAAACAAGAATGGTTTGAATCTGAAGGAAATGAGCCTGAAGAGAGGCTTTAAAGATGCAATGTCACTCTGGAGCCTTCTTATAATCTTATCTCCACCCCTGTATAAAAAGTGCCACTGGAGAGAGAAAAGCAGAAGAACAGAAGCATGGATCCAGCCTTTCACATGCAAACTTCAGTGCAGGACACCCCAAGCCAGAGAGAAATCAGATAATGTTGCTGCTATGAAATAGTTCAACCAGTTTAATTTCATTTCATTAGTTTTGATGAAAAGTCTCTGCTGTGGAAAAGTACTATGTGCATGAGCAAAGCCTTCTCCCTGAAAAAATGTGAAAGAAATGAAACAACTGCTGACTTCTGATCAACATGCTTGATCATGGCATACACTTGTTAAAGGAAAATAATATTCTTGGCTCTAGCTCCACTTAGCCTTGTCCTGTGCTGAAAGGGTTGAGGCATGCTTGTGTGCTTGGACAGCAGGAGGCAGAGCTCTGCTCCCAGCCTTGTGGTGTGCTCGTTGTGCAACAAGGAAGATCACTTGTTTCAAACCTTACATTTGAAAGGGACAGACTCATACATTTTTAGGAACTAAGAAAAGAAATGGATAATTTTCCAAATAACTCTTCTTCTCCTGCACTTAGTGGCAGGCAAACATGAAATTATCTGAAAATTTAATTTCAGATATTTAACATTTCTATTTCTTCATCAGTAAAATAAGGATATTTTTAAATTTACCAGCTTGCCTCTCTGGTTTTTGGCCACCACCATTTGTGTTTGCCATTGGTATTTGTAAAACTAGCTCATTGAAATCAGCTTTAGAAATTGACTGACATAATGATTGTTTTTTCTGCTATTAAAACTACTTTTCCTTTCCTCCAGAAGACAAAGTAAGATCAAAAAAGATTTAATGCTTTGTTTTTGCCAGAGTTCTAACTACACATTGCCAGATCAGCTAGCACATCATTGCTTTTTACTAAACTACTGAGGTAAGAAAAGGAAAAACGTTCAAAAAGACAAACATAAGAAATGCTTATGTAGTTAATTGTTTGACTTCTTCTTGCTCGTTTTTATTTGTCTATATCTATCAATAGAAACCTGAGTTCAGGTATAGATGCAATTACATTTCATTACAAAAATACAACCTGGTAAGCCCCCCTGATTTGGGTATTTATTTCTGAAAATCTTCACATTTCAAATGTACCTCATTAAACTCCAGTATGGCAGCTGCTGTGGTAAATGTAGCTGGAAGTCTGCACCCCACCTCAGTCAAGCGATGACAAGAGAGTATTTTGTGGTTCTGCTGCATCTCATACACTAATCAGCATCTAAATTACTGCCTGGCCCTTTAGGGAACACTAGGAACATGATTTGTATAGGAAATAGTAATAACATAGAGGAGAGAGGAATTTGCTATATACACAAGTATTTGCATGCTTATTCTATCAGGTGTTTGCAGTTAAGGTATGTGGCATGGGAGAGGTCTCTTGTTACCCTGACAGCACAGTCATCAAGAGATCTCTTGTCACTCTGGCTTGCAGATCATAGGGAAACTTTTCTCAATTAGTTTCTGACTGTAACCAGCCCTTCACAGTTCACTCAAATGCCACTGGTCAGATGAATCAGCTGTTTGGACNCGTGATTCTGTGATTCTGTGACACTAGAAAGTTTTCTTTCTAGGTTAATTGGCCCATTTATATTTACATAGCTCTGTATTTCCCAGCTTCAATATTCAAGCAGTCATTACTAGTACTATAGGGGCAGCAGTCTCCTTTGCTGGACCAAATCCTCTCTAATGGTGCTGAAAGCAAACCTCTAAATGAAGAGTGATCATCCTTTTCCTCCCAACACACACAACAGCATCTGATCCAAACAGCATCTCTCCCTCTGAACATCATACAGACAATATCCAAGGATCCATTTTCTACTGCAGAGCCATAAGACCACCTGTCATAAATTACCCAGATCAAAATTTCTTTAAAACATATATTCTGAGATCATAATATGCTTTAGAAGAAAGTGGAGCCATTACAAAACTCAAATGTGAATGTGATCGTTTACATCACATGATTCTGATTCACTACCTTGTTATTCCAGTTTCATGCCAGGCTCATGGAAATCAGTCTAGTTTCACTGGCATTAAACTAGAATATAACAGTGATGAATCAGGTCTGCAGCTTTACCACAAACAACAAACACAAAAAATCATCCCTTTCTTAAGCATTTTGTTTTCAACATTTCATTCTCCCTCCCTATGATATCCAATAACAATAAATATAAACCAAATTCTAAATAAGTTCCACAAATCAAATATAACTCCTCATAATATACATTGGAAGATAATGCTTGACAAACCTTTTGGTGAAGAAATTTTTCCTAATATCCAATCTAAACCTCATCTGGTGCAACTTGAGGCCTTTTCGTCTTGTCTATTGCTTTTTACTTAGGAGAGGATGACTGACCTCAGGATGACTGAGGTAGTTTTAGAGAGCAAGATGGTCTCCTGTCAGACTACTTTTCTCCAGAATAAACAACCTCAGTTCCCTCATCCACTTCTCAGAAGACTTGTGCTCAAGACCCTTCACCAGATTCATTGGCTTTCTCTGGACACATTCCAGCACCTCAGTGCCTTTATTGTAGTGAGGGGTCCAAAACCAAACACAGTATTTGAGACGCAACCTTACTGGTGCGNACTTAGGAGAGGATGACTGACCTCAGGATGACTGAGGTAGTTTTAGAGAGCAAGATGGTCTCCTGTCAGACTACTTTTCTCCAGAATAAACAACCTCAGTTCCCTCATCCACTTCTCAGAAGACTTGTGCTCAAGACCCTTCACCAGATTCATTGGCTTTCTCTGGACACATTCCAGCACCTCAGTGCCTTTATTGTAGTGAGGGGTCCAAAACCAAACACAGTATTTGAGACGCAACCTTACTGGTGCGAAGTACAGGAGGACAATCACTTCCCTAATCCTGCTGGCCACACTCTTTGTGGCACAAGCCAGGCTGTTGTTGGAGTTCTTGGCCACCTGGGCACACTTCTGGTTCATGTTCAGCCAGCTGTCGATCAGCATGTCCAGGTCCTTTTCCACTAGGCTGCTTTCCAGCTGCTCTGCCCCAAGCCTGCAGCATTGCATGGAGCTGTTGTGACCCAAGAGCAGGACCTGGCATTTGGCTGTGGCCCATCGGTCCAGCCTGTCCAGATCCCTTTGCGCAGAAATTTCTTTTCTTCACAGCACAAGAGTCCCTGTTCTGTAGCCTTGCTCCATGAGAGTGTCAGATATTCCTGACATGAAGTCCTTCATTCGTCATGTGGGGATAATTTCAGACTTGGCAGGTCTTTCCAGAGAAGGTAATCAACCCACGGACAAATGCACTTGAAATAAACATTCTGTTTTATTTCAGGTGAATAACTAATGTAAATATTTATTTAAATCATAATATAAACAATGCTAGACTTGAAGTTGCGTTATTCTAGTTGCTTTCTAAGCAGCACAAACCTCTATTTGGTCAAGGAAATGAGATTGGTTTTCAATAAACAACTATCAAATTAAAGGAACTAGGAGGAGGTAATAAAAAGTCGTTTTGGGTTTTTTTTTTATCTCTCAGATGAGACATTGTCTGGTTAACAATATAAATCTTTTACTAGATGACCAGGAATGACTCTGAGCTAAGCATTTCATATAATTTGCACCTGAACAATGTGGACACATGGCACCACAGCTGGGAGGAACCTCCAGCAAGACCACAGGGTGTCACTGTGTGCAGAAGCTCCAGGTCAGAGACTGCCTCTAGGTTGCTTCAGAGCTCCCTTAAACAAACTTGTTCCAAAAGAAGACCATTTAGTTAACAGCAAAGTACTCCTTTCCATTTTCAGCACAACAAAGTAAAGCTTAATTACAAATATGCACTGACTGTTACACTTCGACCCTCTGCAAAGAGCAGTTCCATCAGTGCCTGGCTCTGCTGGGCAATAAGGGGAGCTGAGCAGTGCTTCAGACAGAATGAGACCAGTACAGGAGTTTTGCACATGTGGAGGGCTGCTCAGTGCAAATACTGTGGCAAATCTATGGTGTGCATCAGCAAAAGATCAGGGCAAAAAAAGGACTCTTGATGAAAGTGAAAGACAAAAAATGATTTTGTCACTGACCTTTTTAGGCCATAAGCAACAGGATGTTTTGCCATTGACTTAAAAGTCAAGGCTTTTACTAGATATAGAGCATGGGTTTGGTAAAAAAAAAAAAGAGAGAGAGAGAAAAGCAAAATACTTTCCCATTTAATGAACTAATGAACTAGTTCTAGAGCTAGTGCAACTGGGAAAGACCTTCAGCCATACGTAATCTGGTTTCTTAACCAGAACTCTTACTCATTATCTAAATTAAGTTATGAAAGCCACATTAATAGTCACTACATTATTGAAAATCTGGTCCAATTAATTCAGCTAAGTAAAAATAAGTGAGATAAACTGAAGAAAATTGCTGGGATCAGTGATGTGATATTTTAAATCTTTGGCCTATTGGGAAGGCTGGTAGCGAACTCAAGTCTCAATGTGCAAAGACTGAAAAGATACATGATGGTCTACATATGATTCTCTTTTATGCACATCTGTTTAGGATGATTAAATCTCTCTTTTAGATTGAAATATACATAAGAAAAATTCCTTTATTCTTGAAGCAAATAAATGTAAACCAATATGACCCTGATTTTCTGGCATGAGGCAGAAGGGGAACCTAACAGGCAGCACTTCTGGGGGCCCCAGGCGTGCTGGAGGGCCGAAGTGAACTGTAAGAAGACCCTGGAAAAATAGACTTTCACAGAGATAAGGAACAAGGCAAAGGACAAGGACTGGAAAATAGGCACAACATGGTGTCTCAAAGTTTGTCCAACTGTGTAGAGAAGCTCACCTCATTGTAAGGTTACATTGACACAGTGTCTATTCTGACACAAAAGCAGACGTCAATGAAGATTATATCTTTGCTGCACAGAATAAGAGCAGTTTCCACACTCACAGGATATCCTCACCTGGCCTGAAACCTGGCAGTGAAAGAAAAGACTCACATGAAGGAAATAGGAGGGCAGCAGAGATAAAGACAGCTTTTGAGAGGGTAGGGGAGCACCAGAGCTATTAAGTGACTGCTAGCAAATACTCAGAGGAACAGGTTCAAAGAACAAAAACATGCCTCTGAAATTAATGTGCCTAAGCAAAACATACTGCCAGACTATTAAGTAATGGCTTCTGGTTTACCAGATGTTATGAAAGCCCTTACATAAAAACTTTCCAAGTAGCTTGTAATTACTTTGTCCATTGACTCAAACAGTCACAACAATGTACTAGTTTGTGATAAGAGTTAACAAGTTCATTAGGTATTTTCAAATACAGAAGGAAGCTAAGTACCTTGAGAAGATAGTTACCCACAGTTGAGAATTCATCAGTGACACTGAATAGTATCAGTAATGTGTTAATTTCCAGCTGCTTGCTTGCTTTATGTTTAGTCTATGTTCAGATGACAAATTGAAGAGATTAATGATCTAAGTGCAACTGAGGCAAAGACCACGAAGAAAACCCCATGCAGAAATATAACACTAGCCAATCCCCTGATATACATTTAAATTATTTCCTAATAGCTTCATATGCAGGAATCAGTTCTGATGGAAAATGGCTCAGAATTGCCCCCCTATTGCAATCTTCATATGGGAGTTACAGCTGCAACAGCTATCACTGCAAGCAGTTCCTTTCTCAGTTGTAAGCTGTAGGAGTATTCTAAGCTCTAAAAAAACCAGCAGCAGCAGCCACAACTAAAATGCCAAACATTTCTTAGCAGTCTTCATAAAGGCATACACAGTTGTGTGTTGTATATTCTGGAAAGTGACATTTTCCAGGGGAGAAGAAAACAAATACAAAACAATAAAACTGTTCCTTAGCCAGCGATTATTATTGCTGCCTTTGCAGTTTCCTTCCTTTTGGAATAATACCTCAAGGATTTCAGTAAGAATGTGTTGTAAAGCTAGTCCTGACCAACTGCTTGCAGCTTGCTTGTGGTTAGAATGCACACGCATGTACCATGTTACACAGAAATCAAGCGAACAACTAATAAGAGCACTTCCTGGGGTTTATTACCCTTTTTACAGAGAAAAAAAAAAGGCAAAAAAAAGCAAATACCAGTTTTGTCAATTCCTCTTTTAGTTTTCTAAGCTTTCAAAGAGTCAGCAAAATGACTAAAAATCTCATTCTTGCCATCAGCATGACTAGGTTGAACGGAAAAGACAGGGCAATCATTGTTAACTTAGGCAAAGTCAGCTGTAATTTCCAAAGGCATTTTTTAGAATTTCTACTGACCTCACTACAGACCAGAGACGGAGGAGGTGCTAGGTTTTGTTTTATACATCTCCATCTGTACTGTCACAACCATAAACATCTCACTGTGATTCCTATGGAATGAGTTGTTTCACACCTTCCTTGTGGGATATGCTGCACACATTAAAGCCTAGGTCACACAATAGCACCAGCATTTTAGGAGGCTTAAAAGTGCATTTCTAAACAATTACAGACCTGTTATCTACTTACTGTATTTCAAAAACAGTAAAAACCTAATCTTGATCTGGATCAAAAATCTTCTGGATCTCAGCTCCTTAAAGAGACAATTCTTTCTTTTCCCCTGCCCCTTCAATCAATTTTTCATTCACAAGTACAACTCTACTTCAAAGAGAGAAGGTAGCACTTAATAATAGATCAGTTGGGCTTGTTGGTTAAATTGATCCTCAACTGTGTAGCTGTCTTGCAGATCCTAATACAACAGGGTGAAAGTGGAGCAAATGCTGCAGCTACATGGTGGGTGACCTCAGAGTTGCTGCTGCTTGGTGGTGGTCAAACAAAGAGCAGGAAAGTTCATCCAGACCTTCTTTGCTTTCTGCCAGTTCCTGAGAAGAGCTATGGCAGAGAACTTCAGAAATATTTGAAGTCAATACTATCACTACAAGCCACTGAGCAGTGGAGGCTCTATGCTGAAATGTTTAGGTTATGGGATGTCTAGGTACCAGCATAAGCAATACTATAGGATGCAATATAACTCACTGCTTTATTGGACTTTCCGCCTGCCTTGTTCAAGCTCATTTTCTGCCCAGTGTGACTCTTCACTGCTTTTCTCATCAGAATGAAGGATGTGGCCTCAGGTGAAAACCACAACCTTTCAAATGCACATTTGTCTCCTTAGCACTGCTAATTCTGTAAGTGTGTTTTGGTTCCACAAAAAACATAATGCCACGACATTAATTCTCTGTGGTACGTCTGCATCCCAGGTACCCCAGGGAAAACATGAACAAAGAGTGAGCTTGTAACTGTGCTTCATTCTGCTGTCATGATATTCTCTTGATCCTCTGGTAAAACCATTTGAGAAAAACCTTAGAAGTGGTGATTTTAGATAGAGACACATTAATAGCATTTTGAGGGTAAGGAAGGGAAAAGAGGTCTTCCAGTAGACATATAGTTTAATTCTACCCTAGACTGCATTAGTTACAGTAAAAAGAGACCTGGCTGGTCCAGCTGATCTCATTTCCACCAGCTGGTGACACAGAGAGCTCAGACTCACAGGAAAGCAAAGCTAAGCTCTACACCTCCCTGCACATTCCCTGAATTTCTGCAGCAGTTGGCAAAAACTGTCACTTTGTTTAGGTTCTCTGCTAACTTTCTGTCCAGAGTCATTGAATTTCCACTCCCTGTGTTTTGAAGTTTCAACTTCGGTTACTCCATATAAAGAGTTAAATTTTGTCTCTGAATGCTTAATAAATGGGGCTGTCTTGATTGATGCTCTAAGTGCAACCCCCTTCCCAACATTCTGAACATAATGAGGTTTGTGCTAAAAGCTGGATTCTTTCTCATCTGTCTGCATTATCTATTTATTCCACACACATCACACACAATGAGTGCTGCATTAAGTACTAAATAGTAGAGGTCAGACAAACTCTGCATTGGTTTTTCTTCCCCTCAGCAAGGCTGAAATATTTATTAATGGATTTTAGTTTACTACCTGATTTAAAACAAAAACAAATAAGAAAAAAAATAATCAATATTATCACATTATTGGAGTACAATTTAAACATAATCTCAAAAAAACTAGTTTAAAATTCTTATAAAAACATGTCATGTTTAAAAGGATTTAAATAGTCTCTAGATTAAGTGATTTGACTGTAAGAAGTAGATAATTACACCTAGTCATTTCATTTTTTTAAATAGAAAACATCTATTCAGAATTCTCATCAAAACAAACTGTATGAGGTGTATAAGTATTTGGCAGAGTGCAAATCTGTTAGAGTTCCTCTAGCAAAATTTTAAGCCTTATGAATGCAATACAGTTAGTATCTATCCAACTAAGTTATTCACCAGGTTAGGTAGCTGTGCACACTGCTATTCTCTACCCACGGCACAATTCTTTGTCATGTTAATATGCACAGAGGTGATAACAGAGGTAAACAGTCTGAAAGCTTATCAATCCTAACACTGAATAATCAAGCAGCTAGAGATCTGTAACATGAAGCCATATATATTAAAAATTATTTACAAATAATCTCCTGGGGCTGTTTCTATGGTGCTTTTATATAAGGAATGATGAAAACAGATGAACAGCACAATGTTCAACTCTAAAAATACCTCCTTCACTTTCAGATAGTTCCATGGACATTGACCCTTGCAACACAAAACCAACAGGAGGCAGGGAGCAGGAAGAATAACTAATGTCATGGTACACATTAAGAGCTTAGCTGCACTGATAAATAAAGAGGTACTTTGATTCATCTGTTGGGGATTTAAGGCTGCAATGAGAGAAACGGATTAATGTAATTTCACCTATACAGCGAAAGTCATACAGATCTGATCTGGGCCAGAAATCTGAGTCCTAGTTGTAAATATCCAACCTCTATTTCCAGTCTGCTGGGCTTGTTCAGGCCTTTCCACAGGCCAGATCTTTCTCAGGTATTCTGCACTCCCATGTCTCATGGAGGGAAGAGAGGCTCTGGTGAACGAGAGGGACTTATTCTTGTTTTGACTAAATTTACTGACTTCAGCCAACTAGACTGAAGTCAGGAGAAGCAACCAAACTCATAGAGGCTATGTGTCATGCAAAACCATAATGCTTCAATAGTTCTATGAACCAATGCAGTCATTATTAAACACTGAAAATGAAGGAAGCATGGATAAAAATGAACACAATAAATGAAGTAAAATGAGTGAATTTGACCAGAACATGCACAACATCTTCTTGTTTTGTCTTTCAGTAGTTCTCAGACACTGCTCCATGTTAAAGCATTACTTACTGACTAAAGAGACAGTCCAGACTCTACATGGGCACTATATGGAATAGTGTTTCGCACAATTTTTCACACTGTTTCACACTGTGTTTTACACAGTGACTAAAATGTTCCCAGGGAATGTTTCCATTTGTGAATTAATATATTAATGACCTCAAAGAATAGTGAAAATGCATCTGGCTGCTTTGGTGATAACCCTCAGTTTAGGCCCAGTAGTGGCTGGTGGATCCCTCTAGCTAGCTGTCTTTACTGTACTGCAGGGAGCATGACAGTTCTTTTGACAGGTGATGACAACAACTTTTAAATCCTCACCCTGGAGCATTTCTGTGAAAGATGCTATGGAAAAACATTTATTTTTTTTTTTTTGAGTTCATTGCTTCTGTTTGGAACCTGTGAGGTGTGCTTTATGGGCTGCATTAAGAGCAGCTTAGGCACAGTTTCTTCACTTTTTTCCTTTTTAAGTCTCTGAACTTTTGTTTTTGTTTTCATGGATCTGATCATGGAGTCTTTACTCACACTTAGTATGTGCGAGAAACTTACACTGTGGCTTTCCCCAGTGACTTCTGTGAGCCTGAACTACAGAGTAAATTCAAAGTAACACAATGAAAGAGCATCCAAGGCAAGAAAAAGGGATGTAGTTTGTCAATGAACATCTGCAATTACACATCAGCCTGCAAACAGTAGGATATGTTCAAGCATAGACATTTTCATCTCTACTCTGGGATCTCTATCACCAGTCAGGTCTCATGCAATGTTTGTTGTACATATTTAGTTGTTTCACAGGCTGAAAGAACATGAAGGTCCTCACTGCTGTGACCAACAAAGCCTGATCTGGTGACATTGGTAATGTACACTAAGCTGTGCAAGGGGACACAAATCTTTTTCACTGCTTATTGCCATACTCCATGAACTCCTAGACTGAAATAAAACCAGACAGCACACTTATCCAAATTTAGCATATAGAAAGGCCAACTAGTTTGCCAAACATATGGTTAATGAGAGTTTTTATTAACGTACTGCTTTTCTGAACACTTTAATTAATTACTGCATTAGAAGCCTAAATTTGCAATTGAAAGCAGCTGCTATTTGGCTCAATCACTTTCTGTTTCCTTAAAAAAAGTAAGCAGTATGTCCTACCAGAATCTCAAGCTTTTGAAAAACTTACTAGTTTTCATGAACTGCAAAACCAAGAGTTCTTTGCTGATACAAGTTTCAGCAAGACTTTTGCATAAGAAAGTAAAGCAGGACCGCTCAACAATGTCCAGAAACAGCTTACTCCTACTTGGTAGGTCTTTTTTGATCACTGTTTATTTTGTCTTGGGAGAAAATGTGACCATTAGGTATAAAACACATACATTCATTCACCTAGAAGCATAATCTAATAAATATTACTCATAGGCATTTATGTTAGCTAGAGCATATTGCATTTATCACCCCAATAATGTAAAGTTTGCTTCATTGCATCTGAAAAACACATCTGTATCTGGTAATAAGATTTGTTGCATGGGGGAAAGTCTGGGAGTGACTAGACTCAATTTAGCATAAAAAAACCTACTATACTTTGGGCTGTCACAGGATTGCCACAGCTGTATGTACAGTATTTCTTCCACCACCCATCTGGCTGTGTTGCTTTCTACTGCACTAAGTCTTGAGGCTGCTCCTAAGGCATCTCAGGAGACCTTTGGGGAAGTTACAGTAAGTTGAAAGATGTCAGTCCCTCTCTGGACAACAGAAAATCAGCTGGGAGCAAGAGGGAAAAACTGCTAATGCTCAAAGGCAAGCTGCAAGCAAATTTCTTGTCTGGAGACAGGTACAGCTTGCTTATCATTAAGCTATTAAAAAACATCACTGTGTTTTTCTTATTTCCAAACACCAAGTAATATTTACACTACAAGCAAGGAAGCCAAAACAGGCAACTGAGCAGAAAAGAGAGCTGGAAACAGCAAATACATAGGAAGGTTGGAAGTGCAGAAGTTTATCCTAATGTTTACCCACATTTTAATGCTTCAAGAAGACTGAACACTTTGACACAGGTTACAGTCTTTGCCAACCAGACTGTTTGATGTTGTATTGGCTCTGTGACAAAGCCAGCCCATATAGGAACACTGGCATCATTTTCAGATCAAAGTGAGCCCTAATGGCATTAAACCTGAGTTGTGGTCTGACACGTTTTCCTCCCTCAACTGTCACTTCTCTACATTGCCACCAGCTTTTTCTTGAGCTGTTGCAATATGAAATTCTGCTACTTTAAAGCATAGTCAGACTTTTATTTCAGATTATAAGAACTGGTTTTCATATATAGTCTGCCATGCCTGGTAAGGAGACATGAGGTTGTGAGTATATTGTGGCACTGCAGAAAAATGTTACTTTCAAGGTATGGTGATACTCAGTTTCTGTTGGCTCCAATGATATTGTAAGAGAAAGGAGGAAGCAGGAGAACTTCAGCAATTTTTGAATAATGCCCTTGTGCAGCATTATAGTTAAATGTGTCTTTAAAACTCTGCATATGCTTATGTTCCTTTTATAAAGGGCAGACATGGAGCAACTGTGACTATAGCAGGATACATGTGGGCTGCCCCAGTAACCCATGCAGGCATCCTGCACAGGATGAGATGCTGTACATTTTTGTAGTTCTGTCCACTAATATCTGGTTTTGCATTCCCAGACAGAAAAAGGGTCTTATCATTTCAAACAGAAGTAAAACTCTTTAGATATTATAAAATCAAACATCAGATGCTCTGAAAATAAAGTTCCATTGATAGCAACACAATAGAGTTAAGTAACTTCGTAATTCCAGTTGCAATATACTAGTGTTAGCTTCTCTGCTCAGATGTGACATAACCCATCAAAGAACATTTTACAGAGCACTTACAGAGGGTTAAGGGTTTACTTACTGCTATGCTGTTTAAAGCTCATATTGTCCACTGCAATCACTGTTGCTGATGCAATTCAAATTTCTCTTTTGTTGACTTTAATTGCAATTGAACCAACCAGAGAGAGCATGGAAAAATGCACCAGTCAATGATAGCTACAGACTGGATATTAACTCCTGGAGTGAGTCACACTCACCACCTGTCTTTCAATTATTTAATGTGGCCTACCCCCACCTCGTTGGAAGGAGGAAGACAAGCAGACTTTTACATTTTTTACTTCGCTGCCATCAGTTTAAAATGACTTAGCCTTATTAAATATTCCATCTTTATAGCACAGTGGAGCTAACCTAAATTAGCAAAGACAGAATCCTGTCAAAGCTGTAGTATATGTCAGGGATGGATGAGAAGACTTAGAAGAAAACAACTATTTTAGATCTTTGTACAGCACAACTCAAACTGAATTTATTCTGAAGTTCTGAAATGTCCAAACATATTTTATTGCCTTCTGGTGTCCAGGTGGGTCTGCATCCAGAATACCACAAAAATGCTGCTTTTTCTTGCTGCAATCAGAAGCAGCTGCATCAAAAGACTATAGAAAAGTCTGATTCTTAGAAAATGCCTGTATGTTTTTCAAAATAAAAGAAGTTCAGATAACTGGAGTAAACTTTGCGGGAACATCCAAACATTTAGAATAGCATTAGGACACATATTTTAAACCCTTGGAAGGATATCTTTCACTGGCTGTTTTCGCCTAATGAGGGAATTGGAGTACTCCAGTGGGTAGAATTAAAAAGATAGGATTCTGGTTTAGCCCAGCTCTAATCTAATAGGTGGCTTTGACAGTATCACTTAAATTCTCTGCTCTTCAGTTTCCCTGTTGATCTAGGGAATCACGCTTCTAAAGCAATTTATTGCAGTGTCAAGTTNGAGCCCTCCCTGGATCTTCGTTCGCGAAGCCTAGCCATACATACATACAAGTTAGCACCGTTACTATTGTTATTATTTCACTGACTGCAATCATATGCAGTGATGAATTTAACATTTTTTAAGATAAATTGATATTCAGCATCCCACTGAACTCTATTCAAAATCCAATAACTGACCAACAAGGGGTTTCATCAGCAAGATGTCAAGATCTCCCAGGATTAGATCACTCTGAAAGTTGAAGATATATAATAATTTTGGAAGCTGCACAGCACCTTGCAAGACCAAGACCATAAGGAAATTTTTACTGTTTGTACTTCTATCGTAAAGCTATTGTCTGCCATTCCAATTTGGCTTTGCAGTCCTTGTATTCAGCAGGTTTACACAGCTACATCTGCACACTCTGCTCAGAACACTTGCCCATATCAAGCATACCATATGGAAATATGCATGCACATGCTCATGCATAAACCAAAGGTTGAGGTGCAGGAAAAAGTTGTTTTCATTTTTATCTGACTATATAAAATTGAAAAACAAGGCAAGGTTAAAATTTAACCCAAGAATACCTTCATTGATATTAGTTCCTAGTATATAGAAAGAGAGGATAACATCTAAATGAATAAATATAAATAAGTGAAGAAGAAGAATACTAACTCTTTGGCTTATATGGAAGTTGAGTGATACTTGCAGTAATCCTAACTCATAATAAAAATGATTTATTTAAAAGTTTATTATGAACACTGCAGGAAAGGACATAACAGACATGCATTGATTTGTTTACTCTAAAATTTCCTGTAAATTAAAAAGAATTCTTATTCTCTATTTGGTTTTGATTTGGAACTGTACCAAGTATCTGTTTATAAAAGGAAATATGGCAGTACAAAGTGTACAAAGTGAATTGTAAAAGAGATTAACAGTCAAGGTGAATTTGCTTTAAATTAAGTCCTAGCAACACAGACACTGTAGATCCCAATCAAAGGCAGATCTTTCGTGCAGCACTACTGAGAACAGAGCTTCCTGAATTTCAGGCCAGAAAACTACTCTGCAAACTGGTATCAGTGTTAGTCCAGCAGCAAACACACAGGTCACTCTCAGTGTCAGAAGAATATAACCTTACCCATATGCCATGCTTGGACCTCGCTAATCGGTTTGCTATGCTGCAATGATCTCAGACACCAAAGCAGGGCTCTCTAAGTGCTTCTTCCTGCACATTTCTGAGGAACTTCAGCTACTGGTGGTGTTAATAAGTGGAGACCAGCAGCACAGTGCAGTAAGTGGAGATCCTAATAGAGCTAAGATGGTGTTATTTTACTGAGATGCCAGTGCATACAGTAATGACCCTAGAGACACATTAGTGAGAAAAAACCTGAACTGCTTTTAAAAAAATGATTTAGGTGATAAAGGCCTAAGACAGGAAAAAATGTTGTGGAGCACAACAAAATAAAATTTGATATGACATGCATAGAGTGTTTCAAAAGGATTATATCTTGAGGATTTTTTCCTGTAATCCATTTTTTCCTGAGCTTTTTTTTCTTACAATACTCCCTAAACAGCATATTAAAGAGCCTTTCTGAAGTCACATTTCTGTGACAAAGTATGTTGCAACCTCAAATTGTCCCATCCCACAGAAAACCTTCTGAGAGGAACCTTGGATGAAGGTAATGTACTCACAGTTGAACAGGAATAATGAAAATAGACATCCCATGTTTCATCAGAAGACTAGGAAACAATCTGTTCTGCAGAAGCAATTTTCTCAGTTGAATTAGTCCTGGAGCCAGCCTTCTGTCTAGAGATTGGAGAACCAAGACTAGGACTCCATGGATCTCCAAAGTATCCACCCAGGGAAAGAAAATGTTTGTGGATGGAAGTGCTGGATCTGGGTCATATTAATTCTCCTTGTACTTACAAAAGAAGATTTACAAGGAGGATAAAATCCTGAAATTATTGACATTACCTGGAGGTCAGGAGTTACATGTATTCATTGGGTTTACTCCAAAACAGTCCTAAGTTCCATTATTTGATATTTAGTGCTGTAAAATTAATGCTGGATTTTAAAATCATGTAGTTAGTAAAACCAATTTGCAGATAATCCTGTGTATGCAAGTTCAGTGTTTTAGAAGGTATGTTGGCTCTTACCTGAGGGCACATGTTCATTCATGATAACGAGTGATGCTGGTGTAGGTCGCCTTTTCCTGATCTGTAACAGGCATAAACCAAGGATAGTCATCAGGGTCCATCAAATGCCTTGCACACAAAACAAAGCAAAAAAATCCATCTGGTGTCCTCCTGAGTATAGACCAGGCAAAGTTAAAAAAGAAAATGTCTAAAGAACAGCAGCATATCACTGTCTTATTGGCTGCTCATCTGGTCCAACAGTGATCAGAGTCATGCTGCTGCTTGTACATGGAAAGCAAAGGCATGAGGAAGAGCCTTCTAAAATACTTTTAGGATTTGCAGTCATCCTGAATAAGTTTTTGGACATATCAGCCATATCTTAAATTAATCACATTTAGCTTTGTGTCAGGAAAATAACTGCACGAGTTTGTGAGTTTATATATGCAAATACCTAGTGTTGTCTTAGCTCTCACAAGTAATCAATATGAATACTTTGTAAGTGCAGTTGAGAGTTGATGCTGCATGTATGCCTTTCAACTATTTACGATATTTCTAAACTGTGGCCAGAGGTGTTATTATTGTTCTTTAAAAATATACTTAAGGCTTCCAAAAGAATATTTTCAAAGAGCACCATGCAACAAATCCTATGTTTCATTGAGACTGATTGAACTACATGCTGTTGGACTACCCTCCTATAATGCAAGTATTTGCATTGAAAGCTTTGTGTTGCTTTACTGAAGCCTCCAGGCTATTGACACTATTGAATTTAAGAGAGGGACCAAGAATATTTAAGCTAGAAACCATTCTGACACAAAACCTCAATGTCATTGTGTTTGATCTTTTTCAGTTGTTGAGCCAACATCTGTATCTATCTGGATTAAAAAACTTGCTGTCAGAAATGTAAATGGAATATTACATCATCAGCGTTAATAGGTTTATTCCAGATTAGCATAACTGTAGCTGACAGCAGAATTTACAGCTTTAATTTCATCACACACCCACAGTGAAACTGTATAGCACTTGGAATTAAGCTCACAATATAAAAAAGGACTGTCAATAAATACCAGGCAGAATTAGAGTGACAGAATTTCAAAAGCCGTGAGAATTCTGTGAAATCCTAATCCTATGGTTCTTACAGATTTCAGAAAAAATATCACAACACATCCTGCCTGAATTCTTTGCAGGCCTGTTCCATAAGGTACAGACATCTCATAATTCTGAAATACCTATGCTAAAAATTAGGACATGCAGCAATTCTCTTCTGCACCCCTCCAGTATTTCTTCATTCAGTGATCACTCACAACTCATCATTTCTGGCAGCCACTCTTTAAGAGACACACCACCAGAATATTCAGGAAACCAGCTATCTGTCCTAAAGGTGCAAATAATTTCATAGCTAATAACATGGAACTTTCAAGGTTATAATACTCCCCTGGTATCATCTAAAACTAGACTTACCAAAATAGAAGCAAATGTCGAGGACTTGCACTGAGAGAAATACACTGGGTCACCTAATTACAATTTATCCACCTTTTCTCAGTAGATTGTGTCTTTATGCAATATATATATCTGTACACAATAATAGATAACTTTTCCTCCTTAGATGTCTATATTGCTATATATATTATAGGCATGTGCATGTTTTGGGAATGAGTCAAAACCTAAAATACAACACACATCATTCCAATGCAGACATAAATCAGGCAGATTTCTACATGTACGTATTTTTCAAATATGTAAAACACTGTACAATGACATACAGAAGACTATAAAAATCACAACAATACAGGAGGCAAATGAAGTTATAACTGTTGTGCAACACAAAACTCGTATTTTCTCATGTTAAAATAAATGATTAATGAGCTATCTTCTGTGCAATATTTCAGCTTCATGTTTTTCTTTATGTACAAATAATACACTTTAGTTGACTTGTTGAGAAAGTGTATTCATGTGAAGAATAAGGATTAGGGTACAAGTCCAGCTGTAGAAAAGGCACAACAAATATATACCGAATAAACCTACCCAAGGCAAAAAAGCCTTATTCTGGCTAGAGGACATACCCTCCTCTCTCTTTGGGCATATCCAGACACTTCTATAAACTCCAGAGAATTTAATCTGTAGTTACACTAATGTAAGTTAGAAAAGCATTTAGGCCACAAATGCCGTTCTCACTCATCCTTTTCCCCCCATTCCTACCCAATTCCATCAAAACAGTGGAAAAGACTCATCTTGCTTACCTGCTCAGCTGCCTCAGGGTCTATTTGACTCTGAAATAGTGGCACAGCAAACTGTATTTTTTTAGGGCTGTTGGGCTCCATCGTGATGCTGAGGTGAGTTAGATGAGAGAAGAGCCTGGAGCTGGAGACTCTGTCTGCACTACTCCTCGGGCACCCTCCCCACAGCCAGGCTGAGTGCTCCTCAGGAATAGCTGTAACTCCCAACTTAGCACAGGAATCTGCGTGAGCCGAGCAACTCCCTTGTTCCACATCGACAGAGATGCCACTGGCTTGGCTATTTTCTTTTTTTCCCTCCTCTCTTCTCTCTTCTGCAGTCCTTCAGATCCTTTCAGCACAAAGCTGAAAGGAACAATAAGCTAATTGTGTACCAGTTCACTTCTACATATGCCAAGCATTCACTCAGAAGCTAATTGAAAATGCAGTACTAGCATTGCATGGCCTGGAGCCCTGGGATTTGAAAAAGAGGATCTCTCCACTGTACATTACTAACTGGCTGCTCAGAAGTGCAATGCAAGCTCCCTCTGAGTATTGTTGATGGGCTCTTAATTATTGATGAACACAAATCAGGAAGTTTTCAGGTTTGGGGGGTGGAGGTAGCACGAAGGGTGGATGCAATAATTCCATCTCTGTTACAGAGTGCCAGAACTGCTCTCCTCTTCTCATGTATCAAACAATTGCTGTTGCTCTTTCAAATCCTCTTCTAAACCTCTTCCAGGAAGATTTTTGATGATGAAGCTACACAGTCGAATATGCTTTCATGAAGCTTATCTGGTGTGCTAAGCAGGATTGCACCTTAGGCTAGGTTTGCAGATTTAAACTGCTATTTCTTCTGGTGGGCTCCATTTCACATGACTTCAGACATTGAGAACACCTACATTTAAGCCAACCATCTGGGCTCCCTCTTGCATTTCACCTTGTTCTGGTTAAGTGGAAGACAGTGTTTACTGTACACAACATCTTCTCTCAAATGACCCTAGAAAAAGTGAAGATGACTTAAACTAGTCACCTCACTTTTAGATGCCTACAATTCGGAGTACAAAATCCGTGCCTTCTTCCAAAACCAGAAAAAAAACCTTGTCAATCATACCAACAGCACCCTTTGGTGAATATAATAGATTTTCACTTTTCCTTTCACCTTAGTTCAAAAGAAGTGTATGAAATGATAGACAGTGACCCATGACTTAACCTACCTCTTCACTTCAGGTATCTGACACTGCCAAGCAGCACAGCAGAGCTCCTACAAAAAGGATGTGCTTGATGCCAGAACTACATCCCCAAATGGAAAAGCCCTAGAGCCAATTCAAAGGGCTATTGGCCAATCTCCTGCTACAGACTACTACTAATTGGGAAGAAAACAAAAATGAGGTGCAGTAGGAAAACCCAGACTGGCCCAGCCCCTCACGGAATCAGCTTCACCTGGGATGAGGCTACTAGGAGAGGGAAAGCAAGTTTTAGTCAGGTTTTTGAAGGGCTTGTGAAGTCATCTCAACAGGGAACGGAAATGCAACCACCCAGAACAAACAGATGAAATTCCCTGAGAGGAGTAACAACTTGAATCTGCCTCTGACAGACTGCAGTAAGGAAACAGAGATGCAGAGCTAAGGCTGGACATCACCAAAACTCATAGGAATTTGAAAATGTGTTTTTTGTTCAGTCCACTGAAAGCACCAAGGATTTTCACAGCTCATCAGAGGTTTATTCAGATTCACTGAGTATTTTCCCACCTGTTCCAGAGGTGGGGAAGGAATAGGGACCATGGTTAAGAACAATGCAGAGGCTGTACACAGCAGAATAACCAAGCAAGTCACAGATGAAATATTCATTTGGCTTTGATTTATACAAATGAAAACTGTTAACAGTTTATCAAAATAGCAAGGTATTTCTGAATAGAGGCAAGCATGCTAGCTAGTTTGTTTGTGAAGAACCTGATAAGGCTAAAGAGGTGAGACTACATTAAAAGTTAAAGACCCAGTTTACTCTCAGTGAGGGCTGGAACTTCAAATCTATTCTGTACCATAGTGGTTTCCAGCTGACAGTTGGTAGCTGATTCATTGTGATAGTTTAGGTGTGATACCTTAGGATTTGTAGAAGCACAGAAGAGTCCTGCTTGGAGGAGACTTCTGGAGATACCTAGTCCCATCTGCTGCTCAAAGCAGGGCCCAAGATCACAGAATCATAGAATATTAGGGGTTGGAAACCTCTGGAGATCTTCTAGTCCAACCCCCCTGCAAGAGCAGGATAACCTAGAGCAGTTTGCACAGACCAGGTTATCCTGGTTCCTTTCAGGTTGAGTCCTGAATATTTTCATGCTGAGGTGAAATGCTCAGTTTCATTTACCACAAAAAATGAAAGAGATACAGAGAATACAGGGTTTCATATGATCATTTTTAAGCCTTCGGTATTTCTACAAAGCTGATTCATAATTTGCTTTATAAGCTTCCACAGATAATTAGAGCCAAAGCACAATTGCAGCAGTTCTGCTGGTACAATTAATAGTCTAAGACACTGAAGTAAGAGGCACACACCACTTTTGCTAAGGGCAGTTAGAGAGTTGTTTTCAGGACAGTCTACTGATCCAATTTCACAAGTCCTTCATGAACAGACATGCTGTTAACTTCAATGACAGCTCCAGACACAGCACATATACACAGGGATACATTCAGGAGGAGGATATACACAGGGATGTGGAATTGTGGCTTCTTTTTGAAAAAATTTTCATAGTGGAAAGAAAATAAGTTTTGTTTTCCAGTCCCAGATAAAGTGAGAAAAATGTTTTTCAGCTGCTTTGTTATTACATATATTAATAAATAGTATATTTTAAATATACTGAAAAAACTGCCATGAGTTGTTTATTATAATTGTCTATGAAACTTCAGGTATTAAATTATGCTACAATTACAGTGTATGTTATTGTATTACAGGAACTACAATACTCATTACAAAGGCTTAAAATTTCTTATTTCAGTGATAATATCAGATGAAAAAAACATTTGGATAGTGAAAAAATATTAAAACATTAAATGAAGAAAAGATTATAGAGGTGTGTTTCAGCTCTAGCTCGTGAGACTTTTCTGTCTAAAGGAATCATGTCTCAAAGGCATTGCTAGCAATGGAATCTGGGAAAAAGGCTCAGCAATTGTATGAGCAAATAAACCAATAAAACCACTTCTTGGCATGTTCAGAAGGGAGCCAAACAGCAGGATAGGACAAAACACAAGGACAAATCCTTAATGGGGTTGCTATGCCTCAGAGACAGGCCCACCGACAATGCAAAGTGGAGAAGTTTGCCTCTGCAGATATCCTCTGCCTATTTGAAGCTGTCTGCCCAGCAATCTTCACATGCACTATAACAATAGAAGCATTTTTAAAAAATAGTATGAGGCATATTTCAGAGAGCACTTGGATATAACATTTCAGGATTACTACATCAGCCCACTCTTAGACCTAATCTGCAGCAGTAGATGTCTCTGGGCAAAGTGTGCTTGCATTTTCTATAGAGTGCATCATAGTCTGGGGAAGAGCTAAAATGCATTTAGGTACTGCCAAATCCTTTTAGCTCATCTTCTGTTTTTAGTCCACTCCCCACAATGTTTCAAATTCCTTCATGATTCAGCTAAAACTATCATGGAAGAAAAAATAATCATAACTATTTAAGATCTTTTCTTCCTATATCATTCACTAGGTTCTGGTATGAAGTACTGCCTTTAATATATCCTGCTGTAGTGATGAGCTCTCAGAGGACTCACAGCACAGTCCCTCCTTGAGATGTTTTCCCTGTTGTGTTAGGAGAGGTTGTATTTTTTCTCAGCCAAAGACAAGGATGCTGGGAAGGCAATTCAAGGGTCTCTATTCTGCACTCTTCTTACACAATTTCTGTTGTGGCTGTGACATGCCTCAGCTTCTCTACTGTAGCTGAGGACTATAGCAGCATCAGTCTGGAGAGCCCAGGAGAGAGCTGGAGCTTGCCGTAAAGCCAATCTACTTAAGGCTTTGGCTCCTAATTTCACCAGTGCAGATACATGGAAGCAGTAAGTTACATTTCTCCACCAGGCTGCCATTGCAGAGGGAGGACTTTGTTTGGAAGTGGACCTCTCCTCACCTCAGCATCTCCTCAGCACGCTGCTGGACAGCCACAGCAGCATCAGGGGAAGAAACGCTGCAGAGCACATTGCTTCCCAGCTGCTGCTCACTGGCTTTCTGTTACAGCCAAAGGGACTTCAGTGTGCCCCTTCTTTCTGCCCTTTTCTAATGAACTGACAGTGGTTTTGTTCATACAGAGGCATCAGCTTCACAGCTTTTGGTGTTGGTCATGGGCAGAAGGGAGGCAGAAAGCATGAACACTGGACACTGCCTTTGCTGTTCCCACCTTCTTGCTCACAGACAGGTTTTCCTCTTGAGGTTCTACTCCAGGCCTTGCTCATAGGTGCTAAAATCAGATGCAAGCCTTCTAAGAAAAAAACAATGACATATTCAAAATGACCCTGAAATTTCCTTTCAAATACAGGCATTGCAATCGGGGTGGCTCCCACTCACCCACTGAAAACACAATCTGCTACTTATTTGCAGAAAATGCAAAGAATTTTAAATCTGCATAGGTGGGAGAACATAGACCAGACCATGACTGGCTCATGAGCAGTCAGTGCTGCCACAGGCAGGTCAAGAAGAAGAACAGAAAGTCATGTTGAGCAATGACAAGAGTCTGTGAGGCACCCAGTGAGAGCTGTTGGCCTAGTAACAGCCTAACCCAAATTTCCATCACCAGTACTTGTCCATGGAACACCTGGCTTGGATATGCTTATGTACTAACTGCATACCTGGATTCATAAAGCCTAGATAAGTAAAAAATACTTCTATTTCTATTTACACAATCTTTTTAGTTGAGATAATCTTTCCTTACCAATACAATTTTAATCATAATCGGTTTAAAGTTACTTTTCTCTGAGGACATAAGAACTGATACTGTCTATTCAAGTCTTCTTCCGGGACTTGCAGTTCTCCGGACTATCAAGTAATGTACAGACACTTACTGGTAGGTGCTGTCCACTACCTCCAAAGAGTACACACATTCAAAACACAGGAAATGAGCTGGATTAATGGGACATAACCTGATTAGACAGTCAAAAGATCCATATTTAATATGGACTATAATTCAACAGTGCAGAAACCAAAATTCTTGTACTGGTTTTAGGGAGGTATTTCAGCAGGAAGTCATGCCAGAATTTGCTTCCTTACCAAGAAGAGGGAAAATCTAATATATTTTTTAATAAATATAACTACTGTTAGCAGTTTACATAGGCTTTAGAAGGAAATTAAATTATTTCTCTATTAAATCTTGAATGCAAAAATTGACTGACTTTACCACTGAATCAAATGATTGAAATAGAAAATTGGGTTTCTACTGTAAATGTCTTTAAAAACAAGACATAGAACACCAAGAAGCTGAACAAGAAATGAACTTTAACAGTTTCAGAGTCTTGAGTTAGAAAACTCAGTGTACACACACACTATCAAGCCACAAATGGAAAGCCATCAACTCGGCTATAAAAGCTCAATACGCCAAATCCACAACACGTTTTTAAAATTCTGATTTTTGAGTTTGAAACTTTAGATACTCCTTCTTTCTTGCTTCCTCCTCCATCTTAGAGGATAGGATAGGCCTAGAGAAGTCACAGCAATCCTCAGGGTGCTGTCTGCAGCACCCATGAGAGAGCAACCCAGCTGGCTGGACCTGCAGTGCTGGCACACCTGGAGGGTGATATCTGGGTTTTGGTGACCTGGAGAAGGTTGCTGGGGCACAATTGTTTGCTATTTCTTATACAAGTGTTGGGAGCAGCAAGGACAATGCTGCTCCATGAGTAAGGACAAGCCAGGAACTGGGGGCTATCTCAATTTGGCCCATACTCTCTCTGCAGCCCTATACAGCCTGAAGGCAGAGCTGGAAGGCATCATGCAAAATTATTCAGGAACTGGTTAAAAAAAACCAAACCCTTCTCCATGTAGGCTGTGATTAAATTGCAGAACTCATCGTTACAGGATCCTGTGGAGCTAAAACATTGATTAGACATATTCATGGAAAAGAAATCCATTAAATGTACCACTGCTGGCCAGGAAATCCCAGAGCCACAGTCTGATGACTGCAGGAGGGCAAAGATGCTCCGTGCCCACCCTTTGGGCTACACTCTTCCCAGAGAGTGGCATTTGCTATTGGTGACTCTGAGGTTGAAAACACTGGAAGGGGTGGACCTTTGCTTTCATCTGCTGTGGTTGCTCTTGTGTTACTAACTGCAAAAAAAACCCCAAGTGTTTAATGAGTCTGTGCTGCTATGCTCCTTGTACTTCAGAATTATCAGTCCTTTGCTAAGGTTTATTTCTATTGCTTATGCCAGTGTAAAATATGCCTGATGTAAATTTTCCTGGACACTCCCCCCTACAATAATAACAATTCTGAATTTATTAAGTACGTATTTAAAACCTGCATTTTTCAATCTTTAGCACAGGACATTGCTCTTCAAAATCCCTTCCCCTGTCTTCATGATACTTTTAAAACAAAATCTAAAATTAAAGCTGAACACCCCAAACTACACAGAAATATTTTTGTAGATGTTTTCTTAAAAAAATTGACACTAAAACTTCCTAATACGTTGTAGCAAATAATTAATGGAAAACAGAACTACTTTAGAAAATAAAAAATTAGAAACTTTATGTTATTATACAAAGACTCACAAATTTAGAAATACCTTTGGAAGTAGGTATCAGTACCAAAGACTTTACAGTAAGCAGAACAGCAACTCACTCACTAAGGCAATTCTTTTTTCTTATCATGCTTATCCTTGCTACCTGTCATCCAGGATTTCTGCTTTTAATCTGTCAAAAAAAAAAAGAAAGAAAAAGATGTTTCTGTGTATAATATTCATCATCATTTAGCAGAATTGCCTGGTATCCAAGCTATGTGGAATTATCACAGAATCACGAAGACTGGAAAAGACCCCCGGGATCATCAAGTCCAGCCTATGACCCTATACACCCAACATCTAAACCATGCCAAATGATTTTGTTTCTTTTAGAAAAACCTGTCCTGTCTTTTAATGTTACAACTTCTATTATAACAATATTGTGCATTTTTATTCAATGGCATGAATATGAAGGATTACCATCACAGTTGAAATCACATATGACATATCAAAGTAAATATACATTATGCCAAGGTAGTAATATGAGTTTATTGTTTTTCCTGAAAATCAAACCATGTATTATTTTGATATTATCATGTTAATTAGAAGAAAGTACTGCTTCGGACTGAAGCCATCTAACCAGCAGTTAATCTATTTTATGACTTTATCCAAGTTTCAGAGTTTTGGGTTTGTTCCCTTTTGGAAAAAAAAGCCTTCCAAAAGAGAAATTTTCCATTCGTTTAGGCATGACTTTGCTTTACAGTGCTAGTCATGGCTTGAATTACTCCAGTTTCCAAACTGGGCTCCTGTTCCTTCTCCCTAATCAGTATCTTCCTGTGGCCAGTTTCATTGAATCTATGCTGTATTTTAGGTGAAAGCCATTTGCTCAGCAACACGCAAAATCCAAAGGCAAAACAAACACTGCCCCTCAAGACTCAGCAGAGTAGCACTAGTGAGCATCAGTGGTTGTGCTGTATCAGCAAGGCTTTAAATTCTCACCTTAAGAGACAGCAATCATGGCAAACCAATCCTTAGGAAATGCACAGATTGGAGCATCACTTGCTCTCTAAAAGCAGGCTGCCAAGGGCTTGCCCATCACACAGTTTTAGACTTTCTGTGAAAGTCATTGTCGGCAAAAATGCCTGAAGGAGTTTCTAGAGTCCATCAGTTCTTTCAGCAGAGGCAGGACCACTTTAGTGCTCTCTCCAAACAACACTAGAGGAACTACCAGCAGTAGGAGCCTCTCCTCACCCTCCACCCCATAGCTAGGTCCTGCGGCCATCCTCTGTCCTTTCCTTGTCAGATCTCATACACATAGTGCTATGGATGAGTGGCAGCAGCAGCACCTCATGGCTATCACAGTACTAACTCAAGTGGTGCAGGGGGCTGCTCCCACCTTTCCAGCTACTGCTTCCACCTGCTCAATGATGAGATGTTGGCACATTTCAGCAGAGGTCATTTTTGTAGCCTTTCGTTGCAACAGTCAGAACTAGAAACATGTTTTTACTCACATTAAAAAAAAAAAATAAATCACAAAAATCCCTCTAAGTACTAGGTCCCCAAACCTCTGGCTGATGTGAACTGTGCCACAGGCACATATTGCTCTGCAGCATGCCAAAGACAAGTCTATTTTGCTACTAACAGGGATGGAGCTATCCTATACCCACAGAAAACAGCTAGCTCTTAGGGTTTCCAAAACTTAATATTCCTGCAGCCAGCTGGAAGCTACCAAGGCCACTATCACAGTGAAGTTTAGAAAAGCATCCAAAATATCTCTGGCATTACTGCCAGCTTTATTCACAGCAAATCTGACCAACATTTATCAGCCACTAATCAAGCTGTTTTAATCTGTGTAGAGTACATATCAAATTGCAGGTTCACATTAAAAAATAAAACACTAATTTGTAAGGAAAGTAGCAGTTTCAATCATTAAACAAAAGAAAAAACACCCATGCTCAGAAAAATCATTACAGCTAAATTGACACTACTAAAGGGCAAGTCACCCAGGTTAGGTGCCTGTCCAATAATAATGATGACTGCTCATAAATTTCACTCAGAAAATATTAGCTGGAAGTGGCTCTAAGAATGGCAAATCTATTATCAGTCATGGAAAAATAGGTGCCTGTATATCGATTAGTTTCAGTAGTTTTTGGAAACTTTATTTTGAAATGTCTTTAAATTATGCCAGAACCTCGCAACTCTGCCTTCATTCAGCTGGATGAAAAATTGCTACTATTTCTCATTTCTCAGGTTATATTAAATACATAACTCTGCATTGCTGAGATCAAGTGCTCTTACAAGCTACAAGAAGGAGCACCCCAGACACTATGGGATGTTACCTAGAAGCGACTTTTCTTGCCAAAGTAGCGAGGCGCCAGGCTGCCACATCTGCGGAGGATGCTGCTGGCAGCTGCTGCTTGAAGGCCACTGGCTCCAGAAGCGCTTTCTTCTATTGCTCTGTGAGAACCACTTTGCCACCTGTCTTGGAATACCACTTTTGAGAAGCACAAAGGCACAGGACCTATGTTAAAAGTCTACTGTGCTAATTTATTTGGCTGAAGGACAAGGGGAGCAAGGTTTGTGCACTTCCACCAGGAAGGTGGCAGTCACTTGGGTCTGACTAGTTGCTCTCTGGTGACACTCTGGAATGGAACTGCATACTCATGTAAGCTGCAGAGGAAAGCAGAAAACTACTTCAGCTTATCACCTCATATGGATTGCCATGCATAAGTGCTGTCAGAGTTTATATTTCAACTTTTAAACATGTAGGATGAGGTTTTCAAGAAAGCCCTGGCTCTACTCACAGGGACAAACTCTGAAAACCAACCAAATTCATGGAGCCATAACAAGAGCCAACAACATTAAGAGTTTGTTTTTAAGTGCCATAATTTCTCTCAAATATGTATCTCACATGGCCTAAGGATATAGGGACCCCTGAATATCTGAAAGCTTCTGGAAACCCAAGTACTGAGCTTTCCTGCTGTTCTCCTTTCTGTGTACTATTTGGTCAGTTCTGTGTTACTTATTTTGCTTAAGAATACACCATGCACAATGAAAAACATCAACACAGATTATAGGCAAAATAAATATTTTATTGGTTTAATATACACTTCCTTTCTTTTAAGAAATCAGCCCTTGCGTATCTTCCTAACACAATTTAAAATCTTATAAACTTTTCCATATATTGTTATATTTGAAACCATTTTTGATTAAAGACCTTGACATAGTGTAAGGAGTTTTAGTAGATGAAAATGGCAAAGGAGTAAAGAGATTCCAAGCACAGCAAAATGGGATATTACATATCCACTAAATGTCTATTTGACCACATAAAACCTCCAATGACTTCCAACTTGCTCCATTGGAACAAACACATATTCACCAGGCTAACTGAAAATACACTCGGTGAGGGATGGGGAAGGAAAAGAAATTTTTTCCATTTTCCCTATAATACAAGCAAGGTAATTCATCCATTCCAAGTTGCACATCCTAACCGCTTTCAGAAGATCAATACTTTCATCGCATTTTGGTTAATATGAAGCAGAAGAGAACTTCTCTTGGTATGATTGAGAGCAGTCAACACAAAAACAAAAAACAGTGCTTAAAATAAGGCACTTTTCTACAGAGGGATGGGTAAACAGTAAGGAATCGAATAAAATTAGTTAAAAGTTGTCTTCTACACAAAGATAAGGCTTTCAGTGTCAGAACTTTAAGTAGTTTTAAGTAACCTCATGTCATTCTACCACTCTGCTAATAGCAACCGCCCCAAGAATTAACAGCAATTTTTAAAACAGGATTGCTCCTTCTTCTGAAGTGGCACTAAGAAACAGCAGTGGAAACCATTATTGGTTGTTTCAAGCTCTTAAAGTGGATCAGTTATTGCACAATAAATACCTCACAGAGGTCAGTGTTTGAGGGGAGCAGGTGTTGTGGTTTGGTATTTTGGTTTTTTTTGTTTTGTTTTTTTTCTTAAAAAGCTAGGCTGAATGCATATGTGTTATTTATAAATGGGTTACATCTGGAAATCTTCAAGTTTCATGATGCATTATTAGCCAAAGAAATTAGCTACATAAAAATTTACAACAGGGACATACAAATAAATACAAAACCTTTCAGAGAGCCACAGTTTTGTTGATGTTTTAAGGAAAGTAACAAACGAGTTAAAGTGTCTAAGTCTTTAAGGATGAGCTCAAGGAAAGGTACACATCATAGAACCAAGCTTCGAATACAGTAGCCTATCTCAGCAGCTTTAATGTCTCCTGAAGCAAAAATAACTTGACACTTTCGCCAGTGTATGCTGCCCAAAGCAGAATCCCACAGCATTTCGCACTACCTCCACCTTAGGGAAAAGAAAAAGTAAAATGAGTATCTAAATTAGATTTTTGGAAGTCAAACTGTTATGCTTAAGTATGTATTTCGATAATATACATATGTAAGGCAGGTAAACTACAGAAATCTCTTGCATAGTACATTCACATGTGAAGTCATTGCAAGTGCACAGGGAAACCAAAAATCAAGGGCCATTGCATGAAAGCTGAGAGTAGAATGTGCCAAATTACAAACCAGCTAATTTTCCAAAGCTATCTGGGATTATCAGCATCCTCTGCATATAATGAATTTCAATTTTGATCATTTATGTTTCAAGGGGAAAAATGCAAACAAAGCGAAGTTTAAGTTAATGATATTTCATATGATAAAAAAAAATAGAATCTGGTTCTGGCAGATTCCTAAAGATTACCTGTAGTACCAGTTTCATGGCTGTGTATCTTGTTTTGCAGTTGCAGATCTGCTTTGGGGTGATACGGCTGCTAACAATCCACTTACTATTTCTCGTCTTATTTCACCAACAATAGATTCCTTAATCTGAAAGGGATCAGCCACAGTTTTAAGGTCAGTAAATTATATAACCAATGGATAAAGCAAGTGATATTCCAGATGTTTGACATTATCGACATGAAAACCTACACCACTAAAAAGTCAACTTTCAGAAAATGTAAATTGAAAAGTACACAAGGGTTTCTCTTGGAAAAATAACTGTAAGTAATTTTAAAGTTCTTGCAAATCCTATAAATGCAAGCCAAGCTAGTTTTGTTTTTCCAGATGGTAAATGTATCTATGTTTTACACTAAGAATAACTGGCTTTATGTTAAGAAAAAATACATTTCAACTATGTAAAGTTCTGAAAAGAGCATTTCAGGATATATACATCAAAAGCAACCCAAATGCACTGATTTTTGACATTAGGCATCACATCTTGAAAAGGAAGGCCAGACCAATCTGCCTCACAAATGGATTACACTGCAGGAAAGGTCTAAACACATGAACTTGAGTTGCTGTCTTCACATACATCAAAATAAGATGAATTCTAATTATGTACTTTGAGTAGCAAAGGCAAGGAACTTCAGCAGCTGCTCCCATCATCAGTTGGCTACTGGGGTATAATCTATGCCAGCAAATCTATTTTTCAGAAGACTGTGTCAAAGCATTTACCCATTAAGTTTTACATAAAAACACCCAAGTTACTATTAGCAGGCACCCAAGTGTAGCTGAGGATAAAATGAAGGAAGAGCAGAGCACTGATGGCTATAGTAAAGGAAGCAAAGGAGAAAAGGAAGCAAAAGAGCACATTATGCAAGAAAGCAGAATGGCATAACAAAGAAAAATAACGTGGGCTGCTTGCAAGTACAAGAAAACTTTGGCACGGACTCATTTTTTTGGATGGTCTTCAGTAAGGACTAAGAAGTCAATGCAGTTCCAAAGACAGGGGAAAAGAACAATGGTGAAAGTGTGCAGGGAAGGAAGAGCCAGAGCTCAGCTGCCAGGGTCACTCACAGAAGCACTCCTCAGCCCGGTTAAGCAATACAGTTTTCTTTTTCTTATGAAAAGGGCAAATAATTTTCTGGCATAAGTAACTGATCTTAGATTAAAGAAAAAACTATTCATAGTGTCATTTCAAAGTAGCTTTCGAGTGCCTGAGTAGCTGTAACGAACGTGAGACTCGATGCCAGAAAAAAAGCTGAGTTTTCTAATCCTGGTTTTACCAGTAACAAATCCCTTCAGGTTCTGATGCCTCACCAATACCATGGGAATAATATTTACTCAGACCTAGCCTTCCCAATGGCTTTGTCATGTTTGTGTAGCCCTCTCATCATTCTGATGAACATCTTGCAATTATTATTGTAAGTCTCCCCTTTCCCTGGTGCGTCAAAAGGATTAAGCAACAACGTCAGAAGGGTAGCAGCAGCATTAACAACAGGTTATTTATCCCTTGTTCTCATTGGCAAGCATTAAATCCCTAAATCATTAGTGATGAAGTTCCTTATTTCATTGCTACTTTGCATCAAGCAGGAATTCAGAGACTATTATATTATTAGGAAACAGATTTCCAGTTGTGTTTGCTGATTAACTGGCAAAAGAAAATCCAGTGTGTAACAGGACCTGGTTTATCAGTGGCTGCAATTCCTGAAGTTGTCTGTCAATGCCTACGCAGATGTACAAAGTTTTAGGACTGCTGTCAATACAGTAAGGGCTTTGAAATTTAAAAACACAGGCACAGGGAAACCTGTCACACAGTACCCTGGCTGTCTAGCAGGCCACTGTCGTAAGGGAGCCCTGCATTGCTCTCTTGGCTTTGCTTCTCCTGCATCACATGGGGTGGGTCTGTGAGTACACTAAAAAACAGTCATTCTGTGCCCTTCTCTCAATGGATAGACAAAAATAAACCTCACTTTCCAAATAAAACTGATAAAAGCTTCCCAAATTAGCAAGTAAATGGTCTAGTATGACAGTCTTGTGGTGACGTGGAGACTGGAACGGAAGCAGCTCCTGTTCTATTCTCAGCTCTTCCAACAAATTCTGGCTTGACCTTGGTGCATCGCTTAAGCCCTCTGCTTCTCACCTTCCTGCCCGCATGACAACAAGGCCACCCTCTGCTGCTTCTTTACACTGCCACTGTTTCCTCCTTCCTTTCCAGACTCATCAAGGTCAATCCTACGTGGTGAGCACGTCACTGATTCCTGCAATGACTGAGTCCCATGCGTGTGTCATGATAATGACCAATGTTTGTCTTTTTCACTACAAATGATTTAGCACAAGGTGCACCTTCCATTTGCTCTGCAGAGGGCACAGTCAGCTGCTAAGGCTTCCTCTGCACAGGAGACAGAAAGCACTCAACGAAAGCTCCACTGGTATTTTTAGCAACTGAATGAAAAATTGATCATTTGAAAGAGGAGAGAACCCACTCATTTATGGTACATATACTACATTGATACATTAATAAATATTGCATTATTAACACAGTACCACATATATAGAGAGATATTTACTATAGTAAACCAGTCATCTTTCTCCCTGTGAAGGAATTACCATTACTGTAATATTATGTTGCTGCTAAATAATGAACTGATTGACAGTGAAATGTGCCACAGTGGCAATTTTGGAGATGGATGTTCACTACTGATTGAAAAAGGGCATGAGGCTTTTCACAGTACTCATACTTCTAATATGACGTAAGTTTTCTAAAACTAAAATAATTACTCCTACTCTATTTTCTTCTTTTGCCACTTCTTCATGGCAGCAGCTGGTGAGTTTTTATGCTCAAGATAGTAAGATGAGGAACCTAAAGTCTGCACAAGAGAAGTATAAACAACTGACAGACATTTTTCATTGATGCTGAGCTAACATGGGTTTTAATGAAAAACAGAAGATTCTCTATCAGACAGTCTCTCTCTGTCCCATTACAGCCTCTTAAAACAGATGTTGACAGGGAAATCATACATGTCTTTAAAGTATAACTCCAGTACCATTTACAATGTTAGCAAAAACATAAACTGCATTGCTCTTAAGCAGAAAGCTTTTTAAACTACCACATCTTTTAAAAGGCAGAAGAGCAGAATGAGAGGGCCTGGTGGCACTCCTACTGACACTGTGACCTACAAGTCAAGTAGTAAATGCATCATGTGATATTCCACTGGAGGTCAGGCTGTATTTTCATCAAAACCAGAGAGCCACTGTTTGACATTTTAACTTTTCACATTGCTGAGCGCTTTTCTGTGGCAGTTAGTCCATTAATGCTAAGTTAACACCATGGGTGATTTTTTTTAATGCCAGCAAATAGTTACAGGTCAAAGCTCACATGCATTACAACCCACTCAGGCATATTCTGAAACACTGCCTGACTTTTCTTTCCCCAACGCAAGGTCATACAGCTACAGAGAATGGGAGGAATAAGCAAGTGTTTAACATTTATGAGTGAATACATCAAGAATGCATCCTGCCAGATTTCTTTCTTTTGACGAAGCTGGAATTCCTTTGCTAACAACAGGGCTACTTAAGGAAGACACATTTCCATTTAGCTCTTAAAAAATACAAGATTTTCCTGACCATTATTTAATAGTGTTTTCTGCCTCTGCAAAAACTACCAGGTGCTTGCAGCCAACTCATCTTCACTTTGACCTGCAAAACTTTTTGTGCTGAGAATCTGAGCCAATTAAGAACAGGCTGCCAATGAAGTCAAACTGGGGGACAATTTCTCTATGTGCTCAAACATTTACAAAGTGAGTCAAGCTGAGTTTATTTGCTGACTACTCATCTTTGAATAGTAGTCTCTCATTTCAGTGCGGATTCTTTCAGCATTACAATGTCCTCAGTGCCACACAACCCAAAGAGCAATCTCTGCGAAAAGAGTACACATCTTTATTTGCTATCAATGAAGTTAAAGAGGGAACCTTTCAGACAGGCTTACCTCATAAAAAATATTGACTGAAATAACTCTGTACTTTGACTCCAGCTCCCTTTATTGTCTCTGCTGCTTTTACAGTACATTTTAACTATAGCTCTCTCCTTCCTCTCTGTTTCCTTTATCAGCCTTCCACCATGACACCACTCCGCTGACATGTGGGTTTTCACAGAGTGGCTGGATAGAAACACCATATCCTGGCCTCACTTCAGAATCAGCAGCAAAGTGCAAGGTGTGATAAATATCTCATGTGCAAGTCTTCTCTGAGCATTAAGCATGGAACCCCTTCAAATAGGCATGAAAGGGAAAAAATGGACCAGAGAGAAGTTGGGATGTCTGGGAGTATTTTACATCATCTCCAAAATGAGGCCTTTCCCAAGACTCTTTCCAACTTAGAAGATGGCAGCAGGAGGGGAATGGAGGGGGAAGACATTTAAAAATTGAATGCTTAACCCCCTGCCTCATTCTTTCCTTTAGTTTCAAAGTAGAGGTATATAGTTGTAGTACCACAAGCTCCACTGTAAAGATCAGTTATGGCCAGATGGCTTTCAGCTCCTAATGCTGAACACAGTAACGATGAGGTCATCGGGCTGGTGGTACCTTACCATGAGCTGACTGCTGTACCATTCCTTCCACAAGTAAATGTCACTTTCCATAACTCATCCACTGACTCTAATGGGGCTACTGATGGGGTGAAGCACTATTCAGCATCATGAGCCTGAAGAAGAGGAGACTCAGGGGGCACCTTATCGCCCTCTACAACTACCTGAAGGGAAGTTGTAGTCAGGTAGGGGTTGGGCTCTTCTCCATGGCAGCTAGTGACAGGACAAGAGGCCATGGCTTGAAGCTGCAGCAGAGGAGGGTTAGACTGAACGTTAGGAAGCACTTCCTCACGCAGAGGGTGATTGGGCTCTGGAATGGGCTGCCCAGGGAGGTGGTGGAGTCACCGTCCCTGGAGGTGTTTAAGAAAAGATTGGATGTGGCACTGAGTGGCATGGTTTAGATGTTTTGGTGTATTGGGTCATAGGCTGGACTTGATGATCCTGGGGGTCTTTTCCAGTCTTGGTGATTCTGTGATTCTGAGGCTACTTACTGAGAACTGGTCTCCATTTCACTTCACTGCCAAACTTTATCCTCTTTCACTGATGGTTAATGCTTGTAGCTATGCATTATTCTTAACACTCTAAGAGTAACAGCTCTGGTTATTTATGGAGATACTCAAAGGTAGACAAAGTAAATATATTTCCATGCTTACAACCATCATCTTTTATAAGAACATTCCTTAGTCATGCTCTACTGCTTCCCAGTCTCACTGTGCAAGTGTAAAGTGCCTATAGACAGCAAAATTCCACAGTGAGTCAGCCCTGAAAACATCTCCACTTTGCAGAGACAAACAGAGCAGAGTCTTGTGGTCAGACAATGAAAAAAAGGATACCTTATGGTCCAGTACACTCTACCTCTTCTGTACCAACAGAAGAGGGGTGAAGGTGTGGCAAAAGATTTCTCTGGGATCACAGCTTCTGTTTCATCATGAGGTGTGCTGTCTGCCTCTCATTTGATTGAAAGACAATGCTAAGACAAAGCTAGCTCCAGTTACTCATAACCTCAGCACAAGCAGGCCTGGATGGTACTGCAGCATTACAGCCTTGCCTTTTGTACACTCCTGAGTATGTGACACATCTCCTAGCCTTTTGAGTGGTTTATGGCACAGCCATACAAAAGCTTCAAGTCACAAGCTAAAGGCTAAGGGCCTGATGACCCTCAGCTAAAGGCTGAGTGATTCATCTCCAATGAAGAAGAAGGAATAAAACCCACAGGTTCTCAATCTCCATTTCTGTATTCACATCAGAGAGCTTGCTCCATTTTCTCATGGGCACTGTTTTTGAGAACAAGAAGTTTATTTTTCTTCCTTTTCCCATTTATACTACTTGCCATAAGGCTTTCTGTCACGCCACTGACAAACAAAACATGAGTTTAAGTCCTGTTTTTCAACCTGGCCCAAAGGAAAAATAATCAAGCAAACTTCAGTTTCATTGACTGCCAATAAAACTAGTCCAACAGCATTGGTCCAGCATCAGTCTTAAAGTCTGAAATAACTTCTCATCTGACTTCAGTTTACTTTACTTACACTCCTACAGTCCTTAGTGGTTTGGAGTAGAGGGAACGGGAAAGTATTTTTAACAGTTACTGTTTCTGAAACAACTCTGCAGAATTTCATCAATCAAATTAACTCTACCCTGGCATTTAAGTTAGAAAACATGACAGAGAAATGTTCACTTGGTAATCTGAAATAATGCCGCTTAATCAAGCAGTAGAGATAGCAAATTCTCATCCAGAGTAGCAACTGGCTATTAATTTACATGCTACCCACTGCCACTGAAAAAACATCTACTGCTTTGCACACGAATACAACTGTGGCTTGAACATATAGTGACAAGTTCTGAGCCTTCAGAAATAGTATAGGAACAGTATGGAGCCTTGGCTTGGAAAGGAAAAGAAAACTCCAGTGGCTAAGAGTTACAGATGGTCTGCCTTTAGGTTAGAGTAAACACTGTTCAAAGGTCTGAGACCTCAGCCCCTCCCTCCTCACCTCCCGTATGACTTGTTGCAGCTCCTCCTGCTCCACAGTTTTGTGGATTTCAGCAACTGAAGGCACAAGAGGGACTTTTTCAAGTTTGTCTTCCACTTCTGGCTTGGAGTCTGCAAGCTCCTCAAAGCTTTCCACCTGCTGTCCAGCACCTGCTCTCACCGGGGGTGTTGGTGTTAAGGCAACGGAGGCTCGGTATAACTTCCTGCTTTGACTTTTAGACTTTCCTGTTAGTTCAGAGAATCCAACACCAGCTTTTCTACCTGCATGACCGGAGCACACTGAAGAGGAATCAGAGTTTCCATGGGAGAACACAGACTCTGTACCCTCTACTGGGAGAGTTTCCAGTCCAAGATCTCCCAGTCCTAAACCCAGTTCAGACTTCAGAAATGACTGCTCTCGAATAAGTTCAGAGACCTAAGGATTCAGAAAAGAAACAATCCTGGACAAGCATATAATAGAGTCATGTACAAACACAACTATGCTTTCTTGTTATTTATTCAGTCACTTACTCATTCCCTCCATGTAACAAATACAGCTATAAAATAAATATATGCTTTGCCTTTATGGCTGCAACAAAGAGGATCATAAAAAGGAATGGGCTTTTTTGGAAGCCAACATAAATACGAACCGTGGCAGCTCCCCAAGCCACTGAGTTTTGCAATAGGGATGCATCATGCCAGAATCATTGACAGACACACGTAAAGGATTGATTTTGTTTTTCTTTGCTAAAACAATTCAAGTTTTTCCTCCCTTTTCTACACTCTTTGAACTACTTGCTTTCAATAGCATAAAATGCACAGAAAAATAAGAAATAATTCTCTGTAGAAAACACACCATGTAGTCACATTTCTTCACAGCTAATTACATCTATGGTTAATTTTGCTTATGAGAAAATGCAGCTGTTCTTAACAGAACTACTCAAGTGAGCAAAGAATTTCCAAGATTACACATCAAATTAATCTCTTGTAACTTTTTTTTTTAAGAAATCCCTTCCTAGTTCTTTTTCTTAGTAAAACACACAGCATACAACAATTACTTACTGGTTCAATGACATTCAATGGAGAAGGACATGACAGATTATCAGCACTTCTGCTTCCATACATACCCTGAAAAATTAAGTCAAATTAATGCAGTGAGGATTATTTTAGAGCTGTCAGGAGCTAATATATAAACATGTCGTGTCTCAGACAACTTTCTGTAAAAGTAGAAACTTGGAAACAGGAAGCAAAGCTGGTTGGAGAAAGTTCATTTCAGTCATTTTTAAAGCTGGTCCTCTTCTATAAAAGGATTTACAAATAAAAAGATATTTATATGGTTCAAAGAATGCAAGTTTGGCTTGGGATCACAGTAATATCACATTTTCCTGTTCTTGGGTTTCAGTTTTATTCCCATGAAGATGTGGCCTGTGCCTGTTCTGTTTCTACAGAAGAGGACTGGCAACAAAAGAGGAATGAAGACCAGGAAAAACATATGATACTTTTTGTCTGTGCTTCTTTTGTTTGGCTGATGACCCTGCCACTGACTGAAAAAGAAGAGAAAGTATATCACCACACCACCAATAAACATATGCAAGTGTCGCTTTTATCCCCCTCTTGTGCTTCTGGGGAGTGCTTGTGGGAGTAGAGCTTCTCCCACTATTTGGCAAGGAGCCACATGTTCATGTGAGGAACTACAAAAGGCAATGAAGGAAAAAAATGAAGATGACAATTGGATTTTCCAGTTTCTTTGTTCCATGGATTGGCGTAGCTAGGGAAAGCACACCTCATTTCTTGGGAGAGAAGCACTGTTCATTTCTCATCTCTCTACCCTCATTTCACAACTAAGAAAATCAGCATAGGGAAATTCCAGAAGGATCATCAGAATCCCCCAAGGATTTTAGACATGAGCACTACCTACCAAAACTGTGAGAATTCAGGGTCATGACGAGCAAAAGGAAGACAGTACTGACAGAAGAGGTATGAAATCTCAGACCTAAAACCCCAGAAGGTACGTGTTGATATGTATTAACACCAACAAAGTCCCTCCATTCACAAACCTTTTCTCCAATTCAAAACACTGACTGAATAAAATATGACCCCTGATAATACACACAGCATCATTAGATTCCCCAAGTATTATCCCACTGTAAGGGTTTTAACAGTTAGAAGTTATCAACATTACACTAAGAAAACATGTAATGCTGCAGAAGTAATACTTACTACATGTGTCTGAGGTCTGCAAGGTGAAGAAAAGTGCAGACTTCTCAGCTGGTCTTCCAAAGCAAGCAGACGTTCTTCTAACTGCATCTCTAACTCCTGTAGCTCCATGCGGACAGACTTTCTCAAGCTCTGTAGCTGATCCGCTTCATATCTACACCAAGTCCATCACAAAAATAACAAGGATATTCACTGCACTCAGCTGCACACCACAAAAGGGAAACTGAGCAGGACAGTCCTAAGAGTAAAGGAACTCATACAAAGGAATTCAAAGTGGAACACAGAAAACTTCTCTTTCATGGAAAAATTAGCTGAATGCCTAGATGGAACAAAAGTCTTTCTCCATTTATAGAAAAGATATCAGTTCATGGAGAAAACCAAACAACACAGTGTATCACAGACCACTCTCCAAAAATTTTAATTTTAAATGCTTGAATCTATGCAAGCAGAAAAAATCAGCATTTATAAATATAGCTAATCAAATCCAATTCAAAACCACTACGAACAAAAATCAGAGAGCAATGCAGTAATTGCATATTCTTCTGCCTGGTTCCAGATTCCCAAGCAGTCACAGCTACATTTTGGCCAGGACCCCATTGTCTAAGAAGGCTAAGTGATTTCAAACATATTTACCTTTAAAGTGGTTAGTCAAGAGCTGATTCAATTAAAGAAAATATGTAAGTGGTTTTGAAAATTGTTCCATGTCAGCTGTTGCTGCAACTCTTGGTGAACACAAACACACAGAGCCAGAACATGAATGCCATCTGTAGCATGCTGCATGGCCACTCTAAGTTGGAAAAGCATTTTAATGCTACAATATCCATTCTTTATTTACATATACAATGTGGGGTGGGGAGGGGTGATAGAATCAAAGCTGAAAATCTTAAAACATTTACCCTCCCCCACCCAATATCCAATGTTGAAGTATCCTGTGATAAAAGTCCTCAGAATCTATAGCTGTAAAACCACTTCAGAGAAAGATGAAGGAAAAAAAAAATCATCAATTAATGTGAAATAAGGGTTAGAAGAAACAAAGAAACAAAAAGCTTCAACCCTGTTCAAATTGAAACAAATAGATTTCTTGCTCTGATTTCAGCGGTAGTTACACATTTCCTGAAGTGCTAGAGTATTTTCTCCTTTTTTTTTTTTTTTAGTAAAAAAACAAAAGAACAAAACCAAACCAAATCATTTTACCTTTCCTCTTCTGTCATGTGCTGATAAACTGTTGTCTGTTGACGTAACATAGTCAATTCCAAGTCCATCATTTGGGTTCTGAATAAGTTTAGATTTCGCCTTACCACTTGTAGCTCCTGGAATGTATTCTGAGGAAGGGAAAAAAACCCCAAACCCAAAAACCCCTAATGCATTAAATGGAAAAATTGATTAAAATTTTATTAAAATTAGAAGTCTAAATCCTATAACCACATTTGCCCAGATGTGCCCTTTGAGTCAGAACCTCTGCAACTTCAGTATACTACAAAGGCTGCATGTTGTAAACTCACAAAAATTCAAGAAAACAACATTTTTAGGTGTATCATAAAATCAAATGCATGAAAGAATTTCCATGGATTTAGATTGCTTCCTTTCTAATATTACTTGCAGGATGGTCAGCTGCTATCTCTTGAGAGCAAAGACAGACCACTGCCCAAAGTTAGCACAATCTGGGGCACATATAGGAAATTTCTTTGTATTTTACTTCTACTAAGTACCACTATGTGAACAGGGTCACTTACTTCATAGAGAGGTAGAATGGATGATCTCTGACTAGTGTAACCGGTGACAGCTGAAAGATCCTGACTCCTCATCACTGAGGATCATGGACAAAACAAGTAAGTCGAAATGGGAAAGTCAATAATGTCCTTTACGAACTCATCTTCTCAAACACATAGATACTCCAAAAACAGGCACTGTTAAAACACAACCTTGCTGGCATTGTGATTTCTGCTATCTATGAAAATAATGTATCAGGAAAAGGAAACTTTACAAAATAGGAGCACCAGCTCATAACTGAACCATGTGCACCAAGCTCTGTAATGCAAATGTTCTGCAGGTGAAAAACCAAATTAATCCTGTCTGACACAGTAAGTAGGAAAAAAAGCTAAGTTCTTCTTCACCATGTATTTTATGCCTGAAAACTCAGTAGTCTCAATGTCTTAGCTAACAATAAAAAGAACTCCAAAACCAGAACTGAGCAAATTAAACTGTGACCCATTTTCAAATCATGATTACAGTTACATTTGTTGTGGGGTTTTGATCAGTTCTTAGTTTGGATTGTTTGGTTTTTTTAATTTTGGTTTTTAATCTCACTACATTGTCTACTTTCAAAGAACTCTGTGCTCTAATGATCTCTCCTGAAAACAGGATTGTTGAAGAACTTTTATTTGCATGTTGTATCAACATATGGAACAACCAGATAAAATTCAGAGGCTGCAGAGACATGGCACACCAAAGAGCAGTAGAAATTGCAACACTATATACCTTTTCAAACATGAAAAAGACAGCTTGTCCAACATAATTTTGAAATAATTCAAAGACTATTGACACATCATGGAAAATTCAAAGCATGTCCATTCATCCAGAGGATTTTTGCTCAAACATGATCAAATCAAGAGGATGTTTTGTTTTTTTCCCTCCCAGTTTTCTCTGTTTCGTGTTCTATCAGGAATGTATCTACTCCTCTTTAATACTTTCTGAAATTGGAATCATATTTTTGAAACATCCCAACTTTTTCTTTAGCCACTGCATATGCTGTATGCCAAACATGATCTTGGCAGGAAAAGCAGCATTAAGGAATACATTTTCATACAAGCCTCTGCAATGAGAAGGACTAAGCCCCCAGTATGGAACTAGTCTAGACAAAATAAACTGGAAGCAGAATAAGTGGGCTAGGAGATGTTATTATCCTCTCTGATGCTATTCAAAAAAACCTCAAAACTTGAAGCAGCTTGAGCATAAGTTCTGGACATAGTATAGAAGTTTCCTTTTCAGTAGGATAAGTTAGCACGGTATATGTCATAAAAGTGCTATAGCACACTGTAATGCTACTCAAATCAAGGCTGCAGTTGGTACCCACAAGGGAATTCTACAAAGAAAGTTAAATTCTGCAAATGCTTACACCCAAGCACACCATCTACTACTTTGAACAATGGCTGACTTAAACCACAGCTGACACCACTTTTCCACTGCAGAGCTGGTCACAGTACCAAAGCAGAGCCAGTCTGAAGTAGCCTCTAACTTCTGACAAATGGCAAAATAAACAAAATAATATGGGTCTAAAAAGCCTCCTGCAACCCACCACCTATGGTATGGTGCAGGCAGGCACATGTTTGTTCTTGGGTGAAACCCACAGGAATTGTTGAAGCTCTGCAATTGAATAGTCTTCACATAGTCACATAAAAACAAGCAGAGTCTGCAACTGCTCTGCCCTTGTGACCTCCTACAGCAGCTTGCAGGCTCCTAAGTTGGATCACCACTTAAGAGAACAGCAGTACAGCAATGGCAGAGGAGGGACAGCTGGCAATCGGGAGAGAGAGTAGAAGGCATGGCAGAAGATGGTAAAAAAAAAAGTGCTTGCATTTTAAAGTATTTCTTCTCTGAGTAATGAGACAAAACTTCACATGCTCTGACCAAACTGATTCTTAATAAATGACTGATGATGTCAGGAACATGTTGCCTAGCTACAGAGTTGAAAGTGCAAAAGATTGACATGAAACAGCACAGAAATGTATAGGAATTGATAACCATTGACACCATTAATAAAGCCATGAGACCTCCAAAGAAAAAAAATACATTTTCATCACTTGGATAGGAAGTATGTCAAAGAGAAGGAGAGGTCAAAGGACTGTCACTATGTATTTTCAAAGCTAAAGCTAATGGCTATCACCTTAAAATAATAGCTGATAGAGTACACTGTTCCTCCCTCCCACTCAAGAATATCCATAAAAGTGAAAAAAAGAAAAATAAAGAAAAAACATTGTGTTAATTGCAAGACTGTAACAAGAAAAAGATCAATGCAAAAACAGAGGAGTTTTGGAGAGATCATCATTTGACTCTTTAAACAGAATCTCCTTAAACAGTACCAAATCAATACTGCACAAGATGTCTTTTTTTCCTGATCTGTTGCACTAAGCAAAGGATCTTGGGTTTTCAAGGATAAAATAAGAAGCCTCTTTGCCCAGGAGCAAAATTTGACTTCCTCTTACCTGTGAGAGATTCTGCAGAGAGTTTCTGATGTCGTGTAGGACCCTGCGCAGCTGCATCTCCACAGTGGAGGGTGGGTTGATGGCATGAGGTCGATGAGGAAATCCAGCATGCTTTGGAGAGAAGGGACAGCTGAAGGGGGAAAGGAAGGCACTGAAAGAAGAGCCAGATATGCTTGGGACGCTGTGGGTGCTCAGCGTCCTCACGTGCTCACAGAGTGGTCTGTCCTGCCACTCAGCAGGGAGAGAGTGGAGGGAACACGTTGATTGGGACATATGTGCTGGTGTGTGCAGCGGGCAGCTCTGTACCCTGGTGGGACTGGGCTCCTCAAGCAGCCTGTTGGGCCCAGTCTGAGGCACTTCTTTTTTGGAGGATGAAGGCGAAATAAACAGAGTGGATTTGCACACTGGTTGGCTGGCAGCTGCCTCACCCTCACTTTTGTCATTCTCAGGTGTTGCTTTCTCATCTTCCTCCTCACACGTGTACGTGTAGGTGAAAGAAGGAGGACCGCACAGAGTCTCTTTTCCTGGAGTTAACTGGACATTCACAGAGGACACTACTTTCACTGGATTCAGCAATGCAGTTGGGAGAGACTGAGAACGCCTTAAAGGATAGCCTGATTCAGCAAACCAGAGTCTCTGCTTCCTCAGGAGATCTTTTGACCTAAGCAGAGTGCGTCCGGCTCTGGAATCAGATGTGTTGACGATCCTCATCTCAGCTCTTTGCAAGGCGACGTGAACCCTGTCCACAGATGACGGGGAGGAGCTGCCACCTTCCAGAGACTTCATTGATTTGAGGATATGGTGCGTGTGATACTCAGGAAACTCAAACACACTGCCTTCCTCCAGCAGGTCTGATTCTTTTTGCTCACTGGAAATGCCTTCCTCTTTAGAGCTGACCTCTCCTTGGACTATCTCTGATATATGAGATGACTTGCTTTCTCCTTCTTGATTTTGTTCAGTTTCATGGTCAATAATTTTCCTATCTTCACTCCTTCTGTTCTCAGAAGATGGCCCCATGTTTTGTCTCTCTACTTGAGAGATAATCTCCTCTTCATCATCATCATCATCACCATCATCATCTTCCTCCTCCTCAAACTTATTGAAATGAGACAGTTCCTCGGCTACTGGTGTCTTCTGTTCCTCACTATGCGACGTCACAGTCGTCTCACTGTCACAGCTGTCAGCACTGCTTCCCATGCCCTGCAAAGAGTCCTGAACCTAGGAAAGATACGAGCCAGCAAATGGGTGAACATACTGGAGAAGCAAAGAGGTCAACATACTGGAGACTCAACTAGACCTTCTCAGAAGTCAGGCTAAGAGTCTAAGTCCATATTAACTTGGCATTGTGGTGGGAAGCAAAAAGAATAATGTAGTTAGTATGTAAGAAAAACAATGAAGTAGAAAAAAGAAATCATAGTATTAGATAGGTTAGAAGCACATCGAAGTATGCACCAGTGGTGTTTGTTTGGGGTTTTTGGGGTTGTTTTTTTTTGTTGGTCTCTTTTTTAAAAAAAAGAACAAACTACCTACACATTTCTTTGATTTGCCAATAAATTCTTATTGCCAGAAGAATAGAAGTGGCAGCAAGGTAAAAGTGTAAAAAGAGTAAAATGCTAGTATTTTAAGTAGTGTGACAAAGGGGAAGCAGGGTGGTAGTACATGGCATCTCGCATATATAAAGGTTCACAGTCAGTGCTGAAATGAAGGGTGGTATTAGGGAATGCATACTGAGAAGTGAGGAGAATTGCAGAATGTAGTGAAACAGGACAACACTAAGAACGGGAAAACCAGTCTCCCCATATACTTGGCCTAGTTTAAATCACAGAATTGTCTGAGACTGAGAATGTCATATTAGGCTGCTAACCTATGTTGAAGACTGTATCCAGTGCTATTACACCCCTCCTTCCTTCCTTCCTTCTAATATTTCTTTGCCTTTTCATTCTAAATTACAGTTTAAAACAGAGCACATGTATGAGGGAGCTGCTAAGGTAACAAATGGCAGAAAAAGTATCTATGAGAAAGAAAAATAGATCTATGGATTGCAAAGCATACTCCTTAGGCTGGCCCGACTGACTGGAATATATACAAGTGGAGAAGGCATTTTCATAAGAATATATGGTATAAAGTACAGTCTTGGAAGTTTACCATAGTTGACACATGAAGTGGAAATTTAGAGGTTTCTCATCTCTAATTTCTGCAGTTCTCACTGCTGTTAGGATATTAACTATTAGTTCCTTTTAGAGTGATTACTTATAATGTATGTCAGGCAATAGTTCTTTTTCCAATCATCTAGAAGAAGATTTCAGTCATGACTGTAAGTATGTACATTACATTGTACTCACTGTAGCAGCTCACAAGATAGCAGAAAAACTGTGAAGGTTTAGATACTGTCCAAGTCAAAGGTATTAAAAGAATAAAAGATTGTAACGTCTAGGTGAAATTAGGCTTGTTACATGTGTGCATATCTATGTCTCTAATCCTCCATCACATTGTTCACTTATGTTTCAGGCAAGGAAAACTTCAAAAATTTGGATGAAGAATTCTTCTAGCTTCTTTGGTAACAAGAAATTTCCTTGCAGAATATCCCATCCCAATGCAAAAATCTCCTTTAGAAATCTTTGTTTGGGATGTCAGGGATGAAAGGCAATACGGTTGCAGTTTTTGAGTTTTCTACTGTGTTTCAGTGGAATGCTATGGCTGCTAGAGTCAATTATTAAACAGTAGATGGCACTAACTTACCATACTTTAAAACAATATACGCTTTTCTGTATCCCCCTCATCTTTTCACAGGTTCTCTTCACTATCTGCCCTGTTCTCATTTCCCCTATTTTCATCATTCACTCATTTTTTCTGAATTCAGTTCAACACTTGGATTGAATAAAGCAGTGAAGGTGGCAGAAGAGAGGCTAGCAACTTCATGGCACAAACTTGGCGCATTCTCAGTACATCTTTTCAAAACAGCATGACAGAAAGCAAAAAAAATATCATTCCTTTATAGACAACACAAATAAACTTCAGCAATCTTCCAGCGAAGGGGCACGTAGTTGCAACATGCTTTTAATAGACTCTTAATTAGGTGGCAACCAATATAAAGATGAGGAGTGAGTAACTTTATTCTGAGTCACCTTCTAACATGCCTGTCAAATTCAGTGCAGTTCCAGTTTAGTAGAGAACAGAATCAGTATCTTGGACTACTATGCTCCTAACAGAGACTCAGGCTCATGATTTCCTTTATTCACCCTCTTGCTCTTGGAAAGCTGATGTTTAAGGGAGATAACATACTTGTCTTGGCTTTCATTTTGGTACTCAGCTGAAAAACAACTCAACTGGAAAGTACAGAATACCAGTATCAAAATGGAAAAACAGTGTTGATAGATGGGGAGGGTAGGAATCTCTTCCTAGTAAATGCCAAACAGCTTTTAAAATATTTGGTGTGCCACGAAGAAAAAAAAAAACCAAAACAAGGTAGCACTAAAACAAAGTTAAGCAGCTGCAAGTCATAGAAATGAAATTACTGGTGATATGCAGGATGTCATCTTTGTATTCCTACAGACTCTAGTTTAGATCCCAGACAACTGATCAATGGCCTCGAGGCCAGGATTCAATGCCAAGATTTTTTTTCTGGCTGATTGACAGGCTGTCCAAATCATGGCTATTACTGTGTAAATGTTTTGGAGAGGCAAGAGAACACCTCTCCTAAATATCAGGTAAAACACCATGCTGGAACAAAAGCCTCCCCCAAGATGTGTGTTCTCTGGTCAGTATCATGGCAAGTTCTGGGATCAAGATCAAAGGAACTGGAACAAGAAAGAGCGTGGGAGCTCAGAATTGACTAAACATTAATATACCTTCACAGTGAAGTTAGTATGAAATTGCTTTTACTTTGTCAGCGGCTAACTAAAAAAAAATTAGAAAAATATGGAAAAAAGAGTGGGAAGGTAAAAATGATACAATAAATTAAATGATCACCAGAAAAGCTATGATCTTTCATAACCTTAATCTCTACCCACTGCAGTCATGAGAGGAATGGACTATGATTCTAGAGCCTCAGTCAGTGAGAAAAGATACACTAGAAACAGAAAACAGGACATACTGAACTTAGAGCTTACTCCACAGCCAAGTATACCCAGATTATCCTACTTACTTCCAAATTTTAACACAATTCTGTAAGGGACTCAGTAGGTACAGCTCTGAAAATGAGAAAACTGTCCCACAATTATCAGTAATATTTCAACCACAGCATGAGAACCTTACCTGAAGCTGATTAAATGGAGAACAATCTGTGGAGGAGTCCTCAGCAAAGCCACTACTGTCAGAGTGCTGACTTGCCGTCCGTAACAGCTGATCTGTTTAAAACAAGCAAAACCCAACTACAATTACTTCACAAATCACCACCTTTCAAGCTCAGCCACATTCAATACACACTTTCCTTTTACATCAAAGTAACATTAAGTGGATAACACAATTCCTTTTCAAGTTCCACTTTGAACAATACAGAGAAACAACTTGTTTGTTTCAAGCAAAACCTCTTCTCATGCAAAGCCTTACTTGTGCAATTTCAAGCAGCACTGGAAGCGGAACTGTCTTTTACATTTTTCTTTCCTGTGCTGTGGAAAAAAAAACACTTTGCAGATATTGTCACTGCTGGAGTTTTCCTTCCACATAACAGAATCACTGGTTAATTCACATGCAGGCAGTGGAAGAGTTGCTTTTGTATTGACAGGTACAGATTTGCCACCACTCCTGATCATGGAGATAAAGGAGATCACTTGTCTCCTGCCAACCTACACCACCCTAGACACCCAAAGGAACAACATCATATAAGGAGAGAGTGCAATGTGCAGGACTTGGGAGAACTCCTAGAGACAGTCCTCCACTGCTTTAGCAGACAAATAAAAAACATCTCTGACACATCAACAGGCAATCTGCCAAAGCACATTCCCAGTGCTCATTTTATACATGAAAGATAAAGCCTCCTGCTTTTTCCTTTCTACTTACATTAGGTAAGTGTTAGAACAGCCTAAAGAGACTTTAAAATCCTCAGTGCTGCCCAGGAGTGGTTTCATCCCGCACAAGCACCACAGCCACAAAGCTGCTTTCCAAAGAGCTCACGGTAGCTCTGCAGTACAGAGACACAGGAGGCACTCACCAGGTACGGGGCTTACCTAAACCATAAACATAACTTCACCATAAACACTTTGCTTTGCCAGATGGCAGCATGGGCAACAACTGTATCTCACCTCCAGTTCTCAGCAAGAATGTAAAAGCTCAGAGGTGGGATGAGACCACAGCAGCCTGTAGCCCACAGGCCTCTGCCTCCTCCTTGGCTAAGAGCTCACTGCTGTCTTCTCTGAGGCCCAATGCAAAATTTTGCCTTACATTCCTTCAACCACTTAACTGTCATCATATAATTAATCCCAGTTCACAGCTCAATGCATTGGAATGCATTATGAAAACTGTTCTGAAACTACTGGATATTCAGAACTTTTTTTTTTTAGTATTAATTTTGATGAACATTTCACTAGCATTAATAAAAGCTTGTGCAGGCACAGAAGTTTGTGAACACTGGAGCGGTAATCTGCCCATTAAACTTCTGTATCAGCAATTTCACACAGCTTTTAGGGAGTGTCTTTCAAATTGTGCTGCTGTTCTGTTATCATGGGAGCCACAATATCCTGCGATAATAAACAACTTTTCTACCTCAGGACAGACATCTCCACCCAGCTCCCACTTCCCTGAGAATTGGACTATTTCTTATTAACTGACTGATACAATTAATATGGCTGAAAAAGTATGCCATGAACAGGTTGCCACTACAGCTGAGGCCACTGGAAAGCTGCCAGCTTCTCCAGGTGACTAGTCACCTGCTTTGGCTTCCTCTCTGTCTCTTTTCTTATTTGGTGATTTTTAATTTAAAAGGAAAAAAGCACTACTGGTGAAAGCCTTAGCCACAGGGGAGAGACTCCAACTAGTTCAGATAAAACAATTCACTAGTGTGTGTGCTGGCACTTGGTTTCATGCGCATGAAATTTATTACCACTTAAGAAAAATTCTGACCTTCTCAGTCAGTATTTCCTTTTCAGCCACATATGACAAAAAAAAAAATTACAAATGTATATATAAACATAGACACACTTATGTCTCCTCCAATCAACTCTTGGTCTCCTTGGAAACACAGTACTAAAATAAAAACCAGTGGTTTAGAAAATTTTCTATTTACATACATATTTGTTATTTACATACATGCTTTGATAGCCTCACAGGACAGACACTGCTAGTCAAGTGGTCAGTCTAGAGCAGAGGCACTCATACCTGCCTCATGCAGGCTGTGAAGAGATATGGCACCCATCTCCTCACTTTGCAGAAAACTCAGCACCAAGGGCTGGGTTGCAGGGGATAACCTGGGATCATCCCTTACCCTGCATACCCCCACTAAGGCAACTGTACCTTCTGCAAAAAGGTCAGTGCACGATGCCAATCCTGCAGCCCAAAGCTATTATCACACTACATACAGGAAATCTTCTGAACCAGAGGGAGAAGGCCAGAGGCAGCATAATAAGGGAAGTGTGGGAAAAGGAACCAGCCAAGATGAACAAAACCAGAGGGAACAATCAAACTCACATTGCAGTTAAACAGAACACAAATGAGAATGCCCCTTGGATTATTGTTTTAAGCTGTACAAAAAACTCAAAAATATATTTAGGCACTGAATACATGCCAGAGACATGGGTATTCAGAAATACATCAAATAGGCTGACAAAGTTCAAAACAAGAACAAATGATGAAGAAACAAGTCTGCAGTTTACAAAACATGAGAGCACAGATATCAGAGAATCACTAACAAATAATGGAATAACACATCTATTGTAAAATAATATTCAGCTACCAACAGACTGCCAGTCTAACCAGTACAAATGGTCTCATCAGGTACTTGGCTTACACTTCCTGCACCACTCAACTACTCACACAGAAGAAAAGGAAAAATATGTGGAAATTGTCTGTGAGGCTTTAGTATCATCTATACTTCTTGTAACTGCAGTATTAGCAAATCTCTAATGAACTCTGTATTTAATAAGATTATTAATAAATTGTCATTCCAAATTTAGCTATAAAGTATTCCACTATGGGATTAAATATCTGCTTCATCTTTTTCCCATATTGATCAGACCCTGCACCCCAACACTGCCAAAGTCAGCGCTGGTAAGGAGCCTTGCTGCAGAAACTCTGAAAAGTCCCTGAGGATTTCCTAGCTTCTGGACAGATAAGCACAGACTCCCACAAATACTAAATCTGTTCTAAATGTTTTCTTCTCACTCCCCCATCTCCAACCTCCTGTGAAGCTGCACCCACAGAGAGCTATAAATACAATAATATATTAAGGAAGTGCTAATGATGTGCTTTCTTAACTAAATTTTCAAAATTTATCACTGCTTTTGACTATCAATGTCAGATGCCTTAAAAGAAACAGGTCTGCAGCTATTCAAAATTTTGCAGAGCCAGCAAGTACACACAATGGCTGGAGAATATTTTGTTCTCTATGTGGTGTACCTTTATTTGTCCTGTTTGCTGGGCATTATTGGAATGGAAGGTGCTGCTATATAAGTATGTCAGGAAAAATTTTGTTTTCCAGCTAACAAACCTTCCTTTTAGATAACTTTGCAATAAGGTTTTTTAATAGTGGACATTTAGCAGCATTGTATGTTTACAGTGCAAAGCAAATGAAGGTTTTAATTTTTTTCTACTGCATTCCTAAAAAACCCCACCTGTACAAAAATACATCTACATCTGAGGTTTGCAAGAATAAAGAACAGAATGATAGTTTTGGGAGTAACAGATAAACTAGTTCAGTACTATTCAGAAGACATAACCTAAAAAGTACATTAAGCTAGTCAATATGATACAGAATTCTTTGCATCCCCTAGCAGTTATTTATAAGCCACTTTGAAAATCTAAGCCTACCACTCACAAACAAAGCTAGCCTGAAATGAGACACATTCTTTAACGGGGAGTTTAAGCAGCAGCAGACTCAGTGTAGTTCAAGCATATAAGTCTCCAGACTACTTCAGTAAGATGAGAATTTTTTTTTAAAATTCCAATACTTCAGATCTTATTATAGACCCTCTTAAAATGCTGTACAAACCCTTGCAAATGTCAGAGAAAACATCCACACCCTCAGTGTAGATGTAAAATGACACTGCAAGGTTTATAAAAGTCTACCGAAGAGCACTAACCCTGCTAATTCACACANGGGGGGGGGGAAGTTCCAATGTAGTCCTTCAGTAGAAGCATTTATCTGGAACAAATTTTTTTTTTATAGATGCTTACACCAACACCACTGAAACAGGTGGGTCTGCATGAGGATCATCAGCTAAAATTACATTGCAACAGAAGACTAGTGCTTGGATTCCGTGCTGATCCCACCTCAAGAGACTGCTAATTGAGAGTGGCATTTCACATTCAGACACAATGACCAGCACTTCTAATAAGTGACCATTAACTTTGGATGCTTTCAAACTTGGTGAGCATCTCTTCTCTGAGAAAACAAGGTGTTATGTTGTCTCATTTTGGACAACTTGCAGAAAAAATTCCTACTGTTTTGGGCAAGTTCTGCATCAAATGTTTTCCCTCTTGCCAATTTTACTGAACCCATATAGAAAAAAGTCCTAAGCTTTCCACATCTTCTAGGTGAAATACAATGTTGTTCTCAGACTAACTCTGAACAAACATGTAGGCTTACCATCAGCACTGACATCCTTGTTAGATAAGACAGAGAACTCTAGGCAGTAATTGCATGATAACAAAGTACAACTGCTAATCTGTGCCAAGAAATGGGTGGGATATACTAGCTAGGAAACAAGAGCCAGCATGCCCAGCTTTTGCCATACTGAAGACCCATTGCTAGAGCTCGCAGTACCTTTCAGTAGGTACACAAAGGACCATCTGACTTTTCCTTGCATGGAGGAAGAAGAGGATAAGACAGCTAATGGAAACAGAAAAGCATATTTCTTCTCCCTGACTGCAGCTCCTGGTTCCTTAAGTTGCCTTTCTCTGAAAAGCTCTTTCTGAAACTACTGAGGCCAGGCAAACAAGACACCTGACCTATGAAGAGTGCATCTCCTTGCATGTAACACATAAAGCATGTAATAATGAACTTAAAAATACAGCCAAGGGAAAAATGTTGGGAACAGTCAGAGATGCAGTTTCTGGTGGTCCTTCTTGGTGGTCTTTGTAACAGCGGAAGACTAGCAAGTGAACTAGTAGCACAATAATAACCAGGAATTAACCTTCAGTGCTTAGTCCAGAGTATTCTCGACCGTGTTAATGCAATTCAGCTGACAGTTCACAAGACTGTCAGTTCATTTGTGAAAGGCAAATAAGTTAAGACAGGCTTTTCTGCTGCTCTTTAATATCTGGAGATGCTAGTCATGTTTCACCAAGAAACTGCATTGCAGCTAAGCATCTCACTAAACGCAAAAAGCTCTGTTTCTTCTTTAACTACATGTAACAGCTACAGAACAGACTTCACTTGGCAATGCTGGCCAAAGTAACAATTACAAAATGAACTCAAAGATCAGCTTTGTCCCTTTCCAAAGACGTAAAACACATAAATGAGAATCTAAGATGAAAGCACAAACTAAGTGAGTCACAAGAGCCAGTGCAGAGAGTTTCCCCATATGAAGGACTACAGTTTCCATGTGGGTGCAGAGACACTAGTCTTCTGTGCAGCCAGCTTGCAGACGAAGCAGTAGCACATAGGAAAAAGCTGGATGTATCATGCAATTTAGGTTTAAAACACTATAATTTTAGTATAAATGGGTATCTTAAATTACAGGATCTGCCAGGGGAAAAAAAAAATCCCACACAATCTGAATTAACATTTCAGTCCCTCTGAGATACTATCAATTGTACAAAAGTGAAAACAGCCAGTGAGGTTATAGACTGTTGTCTTGCCTGTAATTTGGTTACCACTTTGCAGGAATGTTCTGTGATTTAGCTGAAAAAAGAAACCCAGATCTTTTTTATTTCTAGAGAAAAAAGAAACTTTAGAAATTTAAAATACTTGAATTAGTTAGAGAGAGAAGTACACTCAGCAGACTGCTGCCTCCCAGGAGTTACGTCTACTCACCTTTCCTTGACTTGGTCACTGCCAGCTGGTGAGAAGCTGGAACATGTGGTAAATCCCCCTCTGTACTCTGGATCTATTAAGAAAAGGAGATGAATATTTTGTCAGGCCAACTGGAATATATTCTTGTGCTTAAAAACACACAAGCTATATACACTGCACATGTGTGCACGTGTGTTTGTGGGGGGTGTTGGGTTTTCTCCCTCTTTAGTCCAGCAGCCAATAATGATTGAGGGAGCAAATCATATCTCCTTGAACCAAAGTATTATTTCATCAGGTACTCAGCAATGCTCCTGTAGAAGAATGGTGATCCTTAAGACAGCATCTCCTACTCAGGGCACAGGGATCCCCTCTGGTTACATTCACTGTGCAAAGACCTGGAAATCATGTCCTGTGACAACACTGTGAGTTCTCAGTTCCTCTTTGACAAAAGACTAGCATAACTGTATGAAAACACCTTTGAGCACCTTTACACTACTGTCTTTTCTGTTCAGCACTCTTTATATTCATTTGAATATAAAGAATATAAAGAACAAGCGAAGTACATTCACAAAAATGTATCAAGAGGTCAGCACATAAAGAATGTTAACTGCTGCCCTACCTTTTCCCACAAACCATCAATCCTCCAGAAAACCCTTGCCAGAACCTACTCCAGACTTCACCACACCACTGCTCGTGGAAATACTTCTAGTGTCTTCCAGTACAAAAAAGGAAGATAATATATTCAGAGCCATGAAGATTTCAACTGGGAAAAGTTAAAATTCCATGAAAATTAATCCTATTACTTAACAACTTTGTGAAACTCAGCCCTCTTAAGAAAGCGTTCTCAGACAACTGTTCAAACAATGAAAAGAATATGCCTAAAATCTCAATAGGGAAGTCTTTGTTTAGTTCAAAAGCTAGAATATGGTTTCTTTGTTGTGTGTTCCAGAAGAAATCCTAATGGTTCACATGCAAGTCTACATGCACAAAACCCACAATCCAACTACCTCCAACCCTTCCCTCTAATGGGCTGCCTGCCTAATTTCAAATTTACCAAGTAATAAAATTTTCATATTCATTTTTGACCAACTTAAAAATGCAAAATCAGGATACTGATGTTTAAAGCCCAAATTAATATTTGGCTAAAGAACAAGCTATATTTGCATTGATATCATGTGTACAGCTGCCACAAGGGTGTATCTCAGGTTTTGAGAAGTACTTGGCCTGAATAAGCGAACAGCATTACTCATGCACAATAAATCAAGAGGCTTATGTTCCTTTAGGAGAAGAAGGCTGTACCATAGGGGTTAATACTTATTTTGTCCAAATTCAGGGGAGCATAGAAGAAGCTCACCATTCAAGTAAAGAAAAAAATTAAAAAAAAACAATCCAAACAAAAACCCCAAGGAACAGCAAGTAATCTTACAGGCCCTTTGATCAGACTGGCCTTCTAGGAAAGGTGCCCTGATTCTCTCAAACTTCCCAGTTTCCAATAGCTAAATTTGTAGCCTCTCAACAGCTAAGTCTCTTCTCATCTAAATATCCTCCACCTCCTGTCCTTGGCTGGCAGACAGCATCCTGGCCGTGTTCACAGCACAGTGCAGCTCCATGAGTGCGCAGACGCACTCCCCTCTCCTTCCCCATCTCTTTGGTCAATATTGATGTTGGTAAATGGCCTTCAGGACTGTAGTTGGCCAACTCAGGAGTGGGCGTTTGGGGGAAATCCTGCCCTGACTCACTCCCACACTAGCTATCTTCACAGCCACAGACTTCCGAAGGGCGCTCAAACCTCCAAGGCATTTGTAAGCATGGAAAAAGCTTCCTTGATATATCTATCATCTTTCTTAGGTGTATGAATGTGAGTTATTGTGGCAGTTTCTAATACAGTTTATTGCTCATTATACCCTGCTTAGAGATGCATGAAAATAAAATCATGCTGCCAGGTAACATTCAAAAGATTATTCAACAAAACCAAATCCCTCTCTCTCAGGGATCTGTAGGCAGTTGATATGTATATCATATATTGCTTAAACAAAAATTCACCACAATCCCATCCCACATCACATGTCAACTTGCCAAAACAGCTCTGTTTATGCCCTGGCATCATTGCAAAATGTGTCAACCAAAACTTCACAAACACATCATATTTTGCTTGTGCAGAGCTCAGCAAGTCTTCTTCATGTCATAAGCTTTTACACTCCAACTTATTCTGAAGGAAAATCCCTTTTTTTTTTCATATAGATATATGTGTGTGTGTGTGTGTTAGTTGTTTCAACTTTGCCCAAGAGTACAAAAAAATCGATTTCTCCTCTGGGATATGTAACAAAATGCATTGCCATTCACACCCCTCCCACTGTGACACTGCAAACATCTGTGCAGCTACACACACAAAAAAAAACCAGATCAAGAAAATTATCCAGTTGAAAATTAAGCCAGGAAAGATAAATATATCAAATAGTCTGGGTTTCTTTTTCCCATTCAACTGGACCAGTTCTTTGCTGTGTTTCAGTAGACAGGACCAGTCCTTTGTTCTGTTTCAGTAGATGGCCACACAACATTTGGGTGAGGACACATGCACAAACAAGTGGCAGGAACTACAAGAGGCTGGATTACCTTTTTCTACTTAATAAGTGCCAGACAGAGTATCTATGAAATCACTTTACCATTTGTTCTAAAACTCAGGGTTTTCACTTGCTTTCTTCACGCATTTCACCAATGAAATCACAATCCTTCATTTTACATATCTATTTCACACAGACAAAAAGTTAACTGCTGAGATGTGTCCACAAAAACATCTACTAATTTAAGACAGATCTTACAATTCAAGGTATGAGTCTATGGAAATTATTGCATTTTTGAATACGTAGGCTGCAGGTTTAATAGCCTAATAAACAAAGCACTTAGAGGAACCTGGGAATTAAAATCCCTTTGGGACAATTATCAATCACAAAATGGATACATGCATTTATGAAGATATTAAAAGGCAGCTAGCACAGAATTTGTAACTAAGCAATCGCCAAAGGCATGTCAAACAGTAGCTTCCAGTGTGCTGATTTCCAGAGAAGAGACAGATCAGCATAGAGTAGATTTTCATCAAAACCAGAAGTTGCACAATGAGTACCTCACCCTACATGATAGTGCCTTTCCCTTTCATGCAACAGCACTCTTGCTCCATCCACAAATTTATCCTTAATCAATAGCAATTACTTAAGTGAATTCACTTTTAGGCAAAAAAATAATGACTTCCAGTTCGCAATTTAAACAAAGTAAAAATTTAAAACCAAAGGTCTTTATATATACAAAGTCTAATCTAGTTCTATTTCCACAGGATAAATTCCTAGCAGTTAGGCTAGTGATTGCAATTACCTGAGCTCCGTGAAAAGAAAGAATGAGAACTTTCCTGCTCACTCTCAGGAACAAAAACAGCAGCAGCACCAAGTTATTTCATTAAGGAGTTCAATTAGAGCAGCCTACTGAGAGAATGATAACTGTCCTACCACTCAGAGAATTTAAAGTATTTCTGGAGAAAACACTATCAACTGCACAGGAGGTAACATTCTTCTGCTGGCAGCTAGCAAGTTATGTAAACTGTATGCAAAAACAAAGTTATATATCTCCACCTACCTCCTCCATCTCAAAGGAGTCCTTCTGCTGTGGCATTAGATTCATTATGGATGGGTTTGCAAGGGGAATGCAGACGTCTTTTCCCAGTGATGCTGTGGGCAGCCTTTGTGTCAGGGCACTGCTACTGGATGTACTGCAACTGCTGCTGAGGCTTGGAAAGTCCAAAAGACCAGATTCTTCACCCAGTCTATCCTGGGCACTTTCTGACCTGCTGCTCTGCATATCTGCTGGAGGCACAGCACCCTCTCGCTTATCATCAGTCCCAGCAGGAAGGTTTGCAGGTTTATGTGTGTCTGCAGCATTTGTCTGACTACCAGCTATCTCCTCCTTTACAGTAGCCAAAAAAGAGGGAGAGTCCTTCTTTTTAGAGTATTTTGGTAATTTAGATTCATTTTTAACATCATTTTCCTCGCTCCATGGTTCAGGTAGACTTTTCCCTTTTTCAACAGGTGAAGGAGTTGAGCAGCTGCTACCATCAGCTTGCTGTGTGCCATACAAATTGAGCTTTGACAAGGTCTTCATTAATCGACTAGCTGTATTGCTGCGATTTAAAGGGGGAGGGCTGGATGCCTCTTTGCTGGAAGACACTGAATTCATACTACCAATTTTCTGCAAAGGGGTCCCAGACACTTGAGAATACAAAGAAGAAAAAGCATTGGCCACAGTAGTAAGCACTTCAATCTGACGAAAACGACCTGCACAACAACAAAACATAAGGCAGAGTTTACGAGGGCGTTTGCTGTCATCACATCCCAGATCTGTTGATCCTTCTCTACACAATGGTTTGAAGTCTCAGAGGCAGCTCTTTCTTCATATCTGAAGAGGGAATGTTCATTACAACCTCTTCCCACCACCTCCATCAACCCCCAAATCTCCTCCTACTTGTATCAAAGGCCCCGAAGGCTCACTGAGCACTGCCTAGTCCCATAACATGAAACCGATACCACGCAGTATGAAAAAATGGAAAAACATTTGCAAGTCTTTACTAAATGCACAAGAACAGCATGGAAAGCTTTCACAAAGTAAAAAAGGGACACAGGTATGCAAGTGTAAGGTAGGAAGAAAAGGAAATTACTGACTTAATAAAGTTTCTGCCCAAGTCAATAGAAATACTGGCCCAGATTTCAGTAACGACAGAAGGAGGTCACTGCTGACAGCTTTCAAAAATCCCACCCAGATACTGAAGAACACATGAAACAGAAGGATACTGCTATGTTTTTGCAGTGCTCTAAAGCTACAACAGAAGACATGCTTGGCAACAAGGGATGGGAATGATATAAACCAGAAGGCAGTGTATCTTATAGGATACCCTTCATTTCCCTCCCCCACTATAAACCCCTTCCCCTCACCCCAAGGTGTACACCACTGTTGGCCACCACTTGCTGTACTTAAGACCAAGCAAGAGGTCTGATGGATTCCAAATGGAGTTATCCCTTTAGGCTGCAAAGGGGTTTGCCAGTGTTAGATACACACCTTCTTTTGGGGTTTGTAAACTTGAAAAATAAACTGTGCTTCAAAAACATACTTACTTGTTAAAGCAAAATTTGGATTTTCCACTTCCATGCGCTGTATTTGGGCATTCAAAAACACTTTGATATCTATCCCTCTGGCAAACGATGATGAATTAAAAAACCTTGCTGGAATTTTTGAAGCAATATCTGGTTCGTCTCTTCCAAACCCAAGGTTATAGAGCACTTCTTCAGGATCTTCCTCATAAAGCTCCAGTAATTCAGAAACACTAGACAAATTAAAAGATGTTTACTACCTACTTGTCTCTTTTTAAGACCTGGTACCTTCTGTGCAACTGCTAATTCAGCCCAGTACCCAGCTTGGTCTACTGAACTTTTGACTCCTACAGCTCACCCTACCTTAGTAAAGAACTGTGGAAACCTCTGCATCTGAAGTTTTGTTTCCCATCACCAGAACCATCAGCCCAGACACATCTCAGATCCAATCCTGTAATTTATAGTCATCCCTTATTCTGCAGAGCTCTGACATTAAAATGTCATTGAAATTTCAGACACTTCTAACATTTAGACCTATTTGTTAGTATTTATTGCAAATCACAACTGAAAACAAAGAGAAGTTTTTCAAGCAACCAGATGAAAATTCCCTTCTCAGCTACTAAAAGCAACAACGCACACAAATCAAGCCAAGTCCATTTAACTGAGGAACTGAAGAAGTAAGTTTTGCCAGTAAAACACAGCCAAATTCCACTGAACTGTGCCATGACCTTCAAATCATAGTACTCTTTTACCTTGAAACAGTTGCACTGCTTTTTCCAGACCCACTGGAGTTCATACTTCTCCCCCTCTGGTGGAACTGCAGCCTCCTCTCCTTTGCCACCACACCATTGCTGTCAGCATAAAGGAGAAGACACTTGCAATAAACCCCTTTCACCCAGAAACTTGATTCTCTGACTCGGAGGAGAGCTAAGCCTCCAGCAGTGCTGAATTTCTCTTTTCCTCTTCAGCGTTATCTGGTTTACATTAGCCATGTCATTTATTGAAATACAGCAACAAAAGCAAACCCTGCAACGCCTCCGTAAAAATGTACATAGACGGTAAGATTTTGAAGGCAAATTTTGAGAAAACAAATCTCTGATCTCTCCTTGCTGCCCCATCCTCCCCACTCCCACCCTCCTCCAGTAAGAAAGCCCAGCCTTGGGTGAGCCACCCTGGCCTGCATTTCCCTGCCTCCCCTGTGCCACCGCCCCATCTTGCAGGGCCATCTCTCCATGGCAGGGTCCCCTCTCCATGCCTCTGGTACCCAGCTCCCTCTCGACCCCAGCTGCCACCCACCAACAGCACAAGGCTCTAAGCTGCCCTGGAGGTGGCTAAGGAAGAGGCTCCAGGCTGGAGGAAACAGAACAAGACAAGCTCCAACCCAGGCTGCCTGCCAGTTTCTTTCCCATTCCCAAACTACTTCCTCCCTGTATCTGGAGAAGCTGCCTCAGCATTAGGTGGTACCTTGGGCTCAAATATACTGTTACTGTCAGTCTCTCTGGGGAACAAACCTTCCCAGGCTGAATTTTACTGTATAAATCCTAACACAGAGCTTGGCTTAGAAGGAGTAGGGAGGATCCTGTCCACACAGGCTGTGCTGGTATTTGCTGAAGTCTCAATGGGGCACATTTTATTTAGAAGCTCTCTCTGTACAGCAGGAGCCTCTCCTCTCTCAAAATCTTTTCCCCCCTCGACTCTCAAAAGACATCTGCTCTGAAAGGCAAAACTGATTTACTCTTAAAATTTTTGAAATGGTGAGGGATCAGTGAGGCAGAGAAAGTAAACTATACCAAGTTACTTAGTTTTGTCATTTCTGTTTTCCTCCTGCTACCCCAAAATCTATGTCAGGTCTGCTGGAAGAATAAAAATATGCGGTTTTTTTCAGCATCTCCTAAAGCCTGCTTCTTTGTTATCTGGTATTTTCCTTCCCTCTCACATGAACAGGCATGAGCAGAAAAGCTTTAGCTCTGAGGCAGCTCCTGCAACTTCCATTGCTCACTCTCTCTCCTGCCCTCCAGTACAAATACATCCCCTCAAGTAAATGAACAAAAAAAATATTTACCATGTTTCCGTTTGAGTATCACTCTGTAGATGATTAGCTGTAGAGAAATAAGAAGTTACACACGGATCTCTTCAGAATTTCACTTCCCACAACCAGAATGAAGATGCAGGCAGTGTGTATATTTACCAACATATAAGCTAGATTCTTCTCTTCCTATATAAATGTGATTGTCAAGGGTTTCTAGTAAACAGCTGATGTAAGGATAATCTGGTTTATTCAGGCTTTGTTTAAAATATAATCTCACAGGACATACATTTACATACTATCATTAATCATATTAACTTGATATGTAATGTAAGTTAGTAATTGTTATATAAACCATTTATTGCTTTGCAATTAAAGACATGATTACCAGCTGCTTGGCTATTCCTAGGTGAGAAGCAGGGGAGGAGAAGCAGGCATGTGAGGATTGCTTCAGTAGAGAAAATAAAGGACATAAGAAAGACAGTTGGCACCATGGTCAAGTACTGAGATTATAGTCATAGTCCTTTCATCAGTATGGACTGCTCTCAAAGCAGGAAAGGGCCCCAGCTGCCTGAGCTGTGCAATCCATGGACAACAGCTAGGTGAAGCCTGGAGTGCTCATGGGACCAGTGGTCACACTCAGCAGTCAAGAGGGCTCTTGGAAGGACACCGGCTGCCAGTACTAAGCACCTGGTCACCAGCCTCTGACAGGGAAGTCTGTGCTTTCTGCAGTTGAATCAGCCCAGCTCCACACAGGAACATCCCAGGCAGCACTATGCTTTCAGAAAATCAACACCCTGTCAAGCCAGAAAGTGGTTTAAATTATGGGTTCCCCAAAGAGGCAACTCAACACGGACAATCTTGCCCCAGGAGACAGGTAAGAAGCATGCATATGTTACAGAAGCCCTCAGAATTAGCTACAAAAAGAGCAAAGTGATAGCAAAAGCACCACCAGGAAAATCCTGTATGGCAATTCACTGTTCCAATGGGGTACAGCCAGCAACAGAGAACAAAGCATAAACCTCACAACCTCTCTTTTTTTTTCAGAGGCATCATGAATAAACTTCAATGTATATAAAACACAGATGCTGTGCCTTTTTATTATTTTATTATTATTATTTTTGCCTATGATATGAAGTTAAGCCTATCTATATGGATTAGCTGGTGACTAGTTTGAACAGCTTAACCACGGATTTTAACAGGTCAGTAAAGGGCTGGGGTTATAGAAGCCTGCCCGATGCCCTCCAAGCAATTCACACAAGGCTCTGGCTTGTATCTGAATTCAGGCAGTTATGGATGCACAAGGGCAGGCCATTCACACCAGACTCAAAGGGGCTGTCTGTCTAGCAGGGAATGCAGCACTGCTCCAAGTAGCTCTGTTGTCCCCTTGTTCTCGGACGGGAAGCAAAGCCCAGCAGAAACACCCGCGTCCTTACCCAGGAAAATCACCCAGAGAGTCTAGTACTGGGACTTTTGTTATCTGAAAAGGAGAGAAACAACCTTCTGCCTAAATCATGCTAAAGTCTCAAAAAACCCAGAAATCCTTGGGAATGATAAGGGGAAACAAATGTAAAGAAAGAAGTGACATAATGTTTTAAAATGTACTGACTCTTGTATTCTTGGTCACATGCTCAGACCTTGGATTATCATTACAATGAAACTTTCCATATGAAATCTTTATTCTGCAGGCAATCTAACAAGCAGAAAAGACTATAAGAAAGAAAATTAATCCTATTTAATCTGCTGCAGTAAGGGACTCATTTACTCCTTCTCTATTGCTATCAGATCAACTTTTTCCCTTAGAAGTCTTGAATCTTTAAAAAATTAAAGACATGTCCTTCTCCAGGCTCTGTCCCACTACTTTGACACTACCAGCAAGACTGCTGTGGAAAAAAAGGGCTTTCTACTATGTAAATTCTGATACTTTGCAAAAGCTGTGGTTCAAAAAACATTAAAAACAAACAAACAAACAAACAAAAAGCCTTTAAAAAAACCACCAACAAACCAAACCCTGAAAACAGATACTGTCTTATATCTCCTATCCTGTAGATAACCTGAGGACCCAGTTTCTGAGACTGTTTTGCTGTTTTATTTCAAGATGCTGCAGTTAGAACAGGATCCACAGTGCTTTTGTTTGCTTATGGACACCTCTAACAGAGGTGTCAACAGAGAGGTTAAAAGTCTTTTTCTACAAAGAAGCCCACCATGAACAGCCACCTCTCCTTCCCCTTAAAAAAGGGAAGAGAAAGAAAAAGTCAAGCAGCTAGCTACAGCAACGTGTATATTGTGGCTGATCCAAAATACTTACTCAGCTTTGGTGCTTTTCCTTTTTAAAAGCACTTAGCCCTTAATGGGTTTGCCTCTTGGCTGACAGAATTTCACTCCTCCTTTCAAAAGCCCACACATGCCACTCCTAAGGGATTCAGTGGAAGTGGGGCATGCACAGCTGCCAAGAGTAACCCATGGACAAGAAGAGCAAGGAGAAACCACTTTCTCACAGCCTCAGTAAGTGCTCCAGGCTGTGCTGCCACTGTGGACATTAAAATGAGAAGGTAGGCATGAATTCAGGGCTGCCTCTGACCTCTGGATTAAACCAGAATGCTTAACACCAGCAGAAGTCTGATAAACTCAAAAAGCAAATCTTACTGCATTTTTCTGTGTGCTTTACGCTGGTTTTCCATCCAGCTTTATCAACTGCCTTTGACCAGAAGAGAAATGCTGTCTTTTAAAGTATAAATCAGATGACTGAAAATATTTTTTTCTAGAAAGAGACATAATCCTGCCACACCCACCTTCTGCTCCCAGGGATAAGTCATCTTCAAAACTTCCTCCATTTCTCACCAGCATGCCTGAAAATGTACAGTTAGCAGTTCAACAACTAGAATGCTCCAGTGTTTTCTACCCAACAGCTTAACTAAAGATATTAGAAAGACATTTCAGTTGATACAGTAGGATATAACCAGACTATACTTAAAACCCCTGCATTACTCATACAGTAAAAATGCTTTAAGAAGTGAGAAAGTGCATTTGAGAATGTAGAAAAATATTCTGCAAGAGAACAGCTACAATACTGCTTTAGTTCTGTGCTCAGGAACATCCTCAAGTCAGTATGTACGCAAATTAATTGCAAGTGGGAACCTGGAGATAACACCCAACACATCTGTGCCTTCTGCTGCTATGCTGTCTATCCTCCAGGCATCTTACCATGGGGATCCAGAGTCTGAGTCCAATTTAGGCATTCCCCTCTCTCTCTCACTGACAGATTAAGAGTTGAAGTGAAGACTCCAGGAATATCAAGTAATTTCTCTACACCCTGTCAGCACCTGCACATTCTCACTGTACTTTGAACTTTAGTATTCAGAGCTGCTCAGATAGTAAAATTTTTAGGTGTGGCAACCAGGGTTAGTGGAGGCAGAGACTGCCTAATGCTCACCCCCTTAGAGACCCTCCTCATTCTGCACATTTTGGGGGTTTGTTGGTGCTTACTAAACTCTTCAGAAAGACTTATTCAGGATTTTTTTCCTCCCTCTCCAGTTTCTCAGGTACAATTGCTTCACAGTCAGAATAACTCAGCCAACTAGGTTGTGGTTTGTGTTGCTGCTAAAGAGCTAAAGCCTCAGGTGAATGTCCACCAAAATACAGTTTCCAGCAAAACATATTTCAGTAGGTAAAGTCTTTCCTTACCCTTCAACAGAGGATTGCTTTGCTCATCCAAGGAGGCTCCCAGAGGCGTTCTGAAACCACAGAAGAGATTAATACTACTTTAAAACTTGCTGCTTCACGTCCTTCCTTACAGTGTGTAATAAGCTTGTGATAGCAGTTGTCCCTCCCTCCACCCCCAGAAAGCACAAACATCTGAGGACTGGCAATAACTTCCTAAACAACCCCCAGCCCTCTGAACAAATATGCCTTGTAGGGAAAAAGAGCAAAACAGGTTAATGATACTGTAATGCTCAAACACCAGCCAAAGCTTTGGGGTCAGTAGCCCTCCATCAAGGAAAATCATGGGCTCCTCAGCAAAACACCCAGAAAAAAAGAGCACGGGTTTTGAATGGACTAATTCAATTTCATTTATATGACAAAAACTGTTACCATTTTTCTACACATTTAAAACTTCTTGGAAAGAGTTGTGAAAAGGTGTATTTGGTGATGAGGATGAAAATAAAAATCTTGACAGCTATGTTAGCTCTCACTTGCCAGTTTTGATACTTTAGACTCTTCACGTTGGCTCTTACATGGATGATCCCTCCTATCACTGCTCCCTGAAAGGCAGGGGATTTGCTGAACCTCATGGTGCCCAAAAGGAGCAGCAGAAACCACAAAAAAATAACAGGTCCAGTCCTTCTCTGGGTTTATGTTACACTTGTTTACACTAGCTGTATGTTTCCACATCTTGTCTTTAAGATGTTTAACCAAAGGCCTGTCACTTTAAGCAGTGCAGCATTTATTCTTAAAGGCCAAAACTAATTCAGAAATATAATAGTTATAAAGAAGAGAAAAGCAGATGATTTATATGCCTATATTATGTATGTGTTATTTGGGTTTTTAATTAGGCAAACATATAAACCTGCCCAAAGACCTGAAAGTAAACAGTGCTCTGATACAGTATTTGTTTTGGTGCCATGGCCAAATTAAGTAAGGAAAGTTTGCATCTGCTTTCTAACAGACTTTACACTTCACAACCTGATTTTTCTCTCCCCTTTGAAAAGAGTTTACTCTTTGTACGTGGCCTGGTGATAGAGAGCAAGCTCACTTTGACATGTCTTGTGTGGAGCAAACCAAAGCCCGGCCCCAGTGAAACACCAAGGCAAACAGCCAGAGCATCCAGGTGTTTCGGGTGACAGGACAGACTCTACCGAGGCTCAGATCTCATGAGTTTCTCTGTGTCTGTCCTGTTAGGGTTTGAAAACCTTAGGGCATATTGTCTAAACTAGTCACACTACAACAACCCTTACGTTCTGAAGTAATAACTATGCTGGTTGTTCACTTTCTGGCTTTGATAGGTGTGCTTCCACCCTTCTCCCTCTCCTTTCCTGGTGGCTAGTTCCACATCTCTACCTTTTCAATGCAGAAACTTCCTGGGCAGTGACTTTGACAGCCATAGTCAGTGCTGCATGTGCTAGCTGGCAGAATACAGCAAAAGCAAGTACCAGCACTGGCTTTTTTTTTTTTCCCCCAGAAATTAAGTCCATCACCTCTATAGCAGCTAACAGAAAAGCAGCCCTGTAAACCACTCATCTGCTGCTCTGCTACACACAGGCACAGCTACCTTACACCCCCTGCTTTTGAAAAACTCGCATATAAGGACTAGATACAACATCAGCTTAAACAAGGGACATGTAGCCACACAAAAATCCTCCTGGACAACAACAGGGACAGCTCAGCCTTTCTGTGCCAGGCTGTTTTTACCAGCAAGGCCCATGAGCCAGTTCGGCCAACTCTCAGATAGTTCTGCGCACTCGGGAAGGTTAAGGCATCCTTCCACCTGCTGTGCCCTCAGGGTAAGGTGTCCCTGGTGGAGGTGCATCATGATAGGTCTCCAGCATGCCTCAGCAGCCTTTGCATGGTGGCCAGGGAGGAGAGGTATGAGGAGGTCAACAGCAACTAGTGGGCTGCCAGAGCAAAAAGCAAGTAAGCAGGCATGTGCCTGCAGCTAGGGATCCTACGGTTTTATATTTATGTTCACTCACTTATTCTTGTATTTTAACATATATGGCAATAACTTCTCTTAACGTCAGTCTACAAAAGAATTGAATGAACTCTTGATGCCCATTGCCATGGGACACAGGTACTGAGCAGGTAAGACCACCATATTGCAGCCTCAAGGCTTCCTCTCGCCCCAGGTTTGTTTGCTTAGCTACAAGTTGTAGTAGGGTGGTCTTCAGAAACAGGACAAGGTTTTTTGCACTGTGCTGTGAAAGTGTTTAAACCTCAGTTTTTAAAGCCTTAATTAGGCAGGAGCCACATTTATTTTAAACTTAAAGCAAAATATATTTCTGCGGCATTTCAAGACCTCACTTCCTGCATATCTACAGGAGATGGCTCCTAAATACCTCCTGCATCCCCTGTATTAGTCAGAGTTTAAATATACTCAATCAAAATAAAACAGGGGATCATAGAGTTGACAAAAATTTCTTCTTTTCTATGTGTTTTCTGCCTTAGCTTTACAAGAGTTAAACCAGAAAATGTTGTAAGCTTTATTATTCCTTCAAAATGCCTTTTCAAAGTACCAGGGAGAGAAGAAAGGACGCCTTTCTCAAAGGCATGTGGTTCCTAAAACATGAATGAACCAGAAACTTTGGGTAATATCTGACATTTCTTAAGCCTCCATAATTCTTATTACAGTGCGATACATACTTGTTTTTTACTTTTATTTTGTTTGGTGCTTGTTTTTTTTTTTACAAAAGAAAAAATCATATGTCTACCAAGTTAAATAGCATGGGATATTAGGAACCCTCCCCTCTCCTCCAAAGCAGATGTGAAACACAGATGCCAAGTAATATGAGCCCCATACTGCTAACACGAATATCAAGGGACAGCTAGTAATTCCTTTTATCCCTGTTATAACACTGTTGATGCTTTTGGAAACAAACAAAGGAATAAATCTTATAAGCAGATCTAATTTATGCAGTGGGTTGATATTGGTTCTTTGTGCTGCTGCCAACTCAAACCAGAAAATGAGATTTTAAAAGTGCCAATTTTCTTCTAATGTACATTTCACAAAAGCTTATAGAAACTGAGACAAAATGGGAAGGACCACTTTTAGAAAATATGTAAGAGAAAATATTTATTTTAGTAACTGAATGTTCACTTGTAGTAATGGTTATATTTTTGCAACAGGGCTAACTTGTAAGAACAAGGCTGTGAGATGGACCTGAAATAGAGGCTTAGTCTGCCTAAGTTGCCCACACTTGGCAGCCATCGAAGTGCCACAGCAAAAACAGTGTCATGAAACAAAACAGAATTTTCAGGGAGGACAACAATTTTAAATTTCACAACAGCTGTTATGTTTAAGTATTCTTTTTTTTCAACAAGACACTACAATATTTGTAGAGCTATTCTGTCATCCATTAATGCTTTCCTCTTTTCCTATATACATTGTTACCAAGAGACAATCAATTCAGGGTTTCTATCCATACAGTCACTTTATAACTGCAAGTTGAATAATCATTTTACTGCACATACTAGCTACTGCTTGCCTGTATATTAGATACAAAAACGTGAAACCATTCCACAGTTTTAAAACACAAGGGACCGTGCACCACTTAAGGCAGCTGAGATCGCACCTTCCAGATAAGAACTCTGTATGTATGCACTCTGCACAATGTTAGAGAGTCAGAGGCTAACTCCTGTCTGAATAGCTTGGTTTAAGAGATCTTAGAGAAAAATTGCATTTTTTTTTTTTATTCTGAGAATATAAGATCCTTCTGAAAGGCTTTACAACAGTAAATAGCTATATTTTAAAAGTTTTCTGTTGATGAGCCACTACATGTTTCACAGACATGTATTAACTAAATTTGCATCTCTCTATTAGCAAAAGGGTAAATTCCTGCTTTATTTCCTTGTGTGTTAAATATGAAAATAGACTGTGAAATAAGATTCCTATGTTTTGGGAATCAACTGCCAGAGATGCAAACACATTCCAGAGAAGCATTTGGTGCCAGTTTTAACAACAGTTAACAGAGCACAGCAATAAAACTGCAAGCTTTGTGTTATTACTCAAGATTTGTGACCATCTATTAGATGTTCACTTTGTCAGTTTGCAGTTATATGCTATTCCTTAATTTCCATACAGAAGTGGCAGGGATCACAGGGCTAGGGAAGGTTCCAGAGAGAAATCCTTCAGATACAGACAGAAGTGGCACTGCAGCATTAGAAAGAATTTCTCACTCAGAGGCCTCTTGCCCCTCCACTACTCCCTGCTCAAAAAGTACTTTTAATAAAGCACTGAATTCATAACACTTATTTTTAAGGATATAGTTTGTTAGACCAAGAGGACACTAGATTTCAGGCATTCTGGAGTAACGGCCTGTCAGGTACGAACATCATATTTTAGGGATATAGTATGATTTCAAACCTCTAGCTGCCAACACTCCCTCTAAGGCACAGCCTGGAAAGTTCTGAAGAAAACCATACTCATTGCCCTTTAGCTATGAAGCAACCCCCACTTCAGTTATGGGAGTAAGCTCAGTCAGCTGCTTACTGGATCAAAAGATCACAAAGGCACAGATAATCTCACAGGTAAATTTTCAAGTTAACATAGCTGCTTTCAAAAGGAGAAGGAAAGTAGTATGGAAGGTCTTGAAACATTCTTGTTGGCTTCAAGGGCTGATAGGATTGAATAGAGAAAAAAAGACAGGACAAAAGCAGCTGTTATGGGATGTAGCATTTATGCTTTTATGCGACTGAGAATGAAGAGAAAGTAATTCTGTCAGCCTGTTGCAAACACCAAGGAAGGCTTTTGTAACAGTAACAATGAATATATATACTATGTTTCAAGGACAGCAAGACACTGAGAGAGGCCTGGATAAATCAAGTTAGTATAAATTGTGCCACTACTCCTGAAGACTCCCTAGCACAGAGGCCATTGCCATGGAAGCACTATTTCTTTAAATTTGCAGCAAAATCCAGGCAAGGCAACAAAGGAGGCTTTAACCTGGACCCCTTGGTAAGAAATAGTACAGCTTCCAAAATAATGCTACCTTCCTTACACTCAGTTGAGTTCCTCCCTCAGTGGCTGAAAGTCTCCAGCCTCATTTATGAGATACCAAGAACAGAAAAGGTGCCAAAAGGCAGCTCTTCTCTAGCCATATACACATATGCTGCTGCTCCCCTTGTAACCCCAACTGAAGGCATAACCCATACAATACCGAAGGGTACTTATACTCCCAAAAGGCTCGTGACAGCACCAGCGCCAAACATCGCTCCAGAGCACGGAGATACCCATTAACCCACGGGAGAGGACACTGACGAGATGTCCTCCCCTCCGCGACATGGGATGCGCCCTGCCTGCCACCCTGAGTGGAAAGACGTGGGGCCGCGGGCTCCGGCCCCGCAGCTGCAGAGATCCGCCGGCGTCAGCCGGAGCGGGAGCACCCACCTGCAGTCCTTCAGCCATATCGCGATCTTCTCGTTGGGAACACTGTGGCCTTAAGGGCAGAATTGGAGAGAAAAGTCGACAGTCAGTAACGGCCCGTCCGCCAGAGACGGCTCACCAGGGCTCCCCGAGGCCGCCCCCGCTGCTGGCCCGCGGGGGTCTTATAAGCTGCCGCTTCGGCCCCGCCGCCCCCCGGCACTGACCTGCTTCTGGAGCCAGAGGCAGCTCTCCGCCGGCCAGATCCTCCTCCTCTTCCTCTTCTTCTTCTTCTTCCTCCTCCTCCTCCTCCTCCTCGCCGCGGGCCAGCGCCGTCGCCGCGGCTGAAAAATCTTCTGCTTCCGACGCCTGCCAGGAGTCCCGGCTCTTGGCCCAGGCCTTCCTCTTCTGGGTCGCCCCTTGCCACTCCTCCGCCGCCGGGGGCTCCTCCATCGGGCCGGCGGGGCCGGCGAGAGCTTCACGCCGGAAGGCGAGTGCAGGAGGAAGCCAGCCTGCCAAGAGGAGAGAAGGGGAGCCGTCCAGGGGTTGCGGCCGGGAATGGGCCGCCGGGGACGCGGAGCTGGGAGCCCGCACAGCCTCTCAGAAGTGCCACCGCCCCGCCCCACGCTCACACCTCCATGCCCACCACGATCACACTCTGGCCCGCCCCCAGACCCACTCACCACCACCCCCGTCTTCCCCCGCTCCTGGCCCCGCCATCGGCAACCTGCGGAGACCGCCCGGCTCCTGCCGCCGCCCGGGACGCAGCGGGAGGGTAGGAAGCTAGGCTGGGGTCGATACAGCCCAGCCCGGTGTCCTGCCCGCGGTTACTCACATATCGCGCTGCGAAAAGGCGGTGGCGGTGGCGACGGCTGCGCCCTCCCGGGCTGCGAACGGTGGCGGCGGCGGCTCTGACTTCCTCATACCGCTGCGGAGGGAAAACTCGTCAGCCACGTGATGGCAGAGGGGCCGGCGGCCGTTCGCCTCCTGCCGGGGCCGCCTGCATCCGCGCTCACACCGCCCGGCCCGGCCCGCGGCTTTAGGCACGGATGCAGAGTCTGGGGGTTACTGGCTGGCCAGTGCTGGGGCGTCGCGGCCGGGGAAGGGGCAAGAGGGCTGCGGTCCCCAGGGACGGACCTTCCACCACCCGCCCTGGCATGAAGGCTGACCCTGGCTAGGCTCAGCGGTGCCCCTTGCCTGGGCCCGGCCGGCCAGCTGCGGGTGTGCAGAGGGAGTTTCCAAACCGAAATACACGCAGAGCAGACGAAAGACAAATACTGTTTGTGACATTTTTATCTCGGGGAACTGGGGTGCTGGGAAGAGGGAAGGCACAAGAGGACAAATAACTTGGCTAGGTGCACGCAAACTTCTGTCTTGTTTTTGGTGATGTGAAATTAGATAAGCCTCTGCTCAGGCACAGGCAGATGTCTGCAGGGATGCTGGCAGTACCAAACAAGGCCTCTTAAAGTCTTGGATGCACTTGAAGCCTTTTATCATCTGCTTCAGAGTACTCTCACATGACCAGAACCAACCAAAAGCCCAGCAAAAGACTAGTCCTCATATATGGAAGAAGATGTCACATGAAAGGCTGCCTTCACTGTCTCCTGTTTGCTCATTGAGATGCCAGCTAAGATCTCTGCAGCAAGAGCCCCATGCCAGATGCCTCTCTTGGCTGCACCACACCTGAGAGTGGCCATAGCTGAGTCAACCCCTGTGAGCATAACTGGACAGTCAATGTCTGGCTTGAGGAGCAGAACCACACCACTACCTCATGTGGCGTCAGGTTGTCCCTTCCCTGCCCCTGCTGAATGAAAGAGCTTGCAGGCAGCAGTAGCATCTGGGAGAAATAAGCTTTTTAAAAAGGTCTTTCACAGCATCTTCCGGAAAAGATGCTGAATTACTAAGCACAAACATCATAAAGGACTAGCGTCCTTTGGAGATTTAACTGCATTGACAGACAGGCACAGGAGTTGTCTTTTCTTTAAAGGTACGTTCAGCTATGGAAGGACTGGGTTAATGGTGCTCAGTAAGTGTCTTTTCATTTTCAAGGTTTACAGCTAAAACCTTGCAAGGAATTTCTTTGACATTCCCTCCCCATCCTTCAAAAAAACCCCTGACTTAATGAGAACAAAATAGTTCTTATTTTACCTAACCCCTTCAACCCATCCACTTTACACTTGACAAGATTAATGTCTCCTCATCACAAGCCAATTTCCTAAACACACTCTAATTTTGTGAATGCCTTGTACTGAAACGAAAAAAGAAGAACAATAGCATGAAGAAAGTGTATTTTTATTTTACTTGTCCCTGAAGGTGTTCATTGCTGTATAAGTTTTAGGGTTTTACTTTTAAATGCTAGTATATTTTTATGTGTGTTGTTTTGGTGTTCTTTTTTCAAAGAGAAAACTACACTTGAATCTTTCTTGTTGATCCACAAAATGATTGACATTTTCTCAGCAGGCCATTTTTCACACACAACTTGTGAGCATTGGGTGTCCCAAGGGGTGAGTTGGAGGGTCAGTGAGTGTCCTGCACCCTCTGCCATGGCATGCTGGGGCCTGGCCTTCGGCAGGAGTTCTTTGCAGGTGTATTTATAGTACTATAATCTTGAAATCTGATTTTTATGGATTTGCTGGCAAGCACCTAGCACAGCATTACTTTGACATAATGACCAATATTTCTATTTTATGAATATGCATAAGTAGATGTATCTCTTAAAAATGACTCTTTGAGGTTAAGCTATCTGGGTGACAGATGTTAGGGAGGCCTGGGGGTGAAAGGGAGGATCCAGAGAATTTTAACCCCTGCCATTGTTTTGCTGCCTCAGAAGGAACAAAATAGCTTCTGTGAAGTAACAGTTTTGCTGGCATGGCTAAGGGTGAACAGTTGCGAGCTACTGTCTACCTTGCCAATACATCCTTAAGGAGTTCTTAATCCACAAATTACTGACATTATTGTCTATAATTGCTTGTCTGTTGTGACAACACTTAGTTAGAGAATGTTTGAAATGTAAACAGCAGCCAGTAGCTTTTTTGCAGTGAAGTTCTGCCAGTACTGAGCTGGGCTCTCACTTGCACCTTCATACCATCCCAGCAAGTTCGCTTTTGACTCTTATGTGAATAAGGATCACATGCTCAGATCCAGTATTAAATAGAACTTTTTTCTGAGAAAACATCCAGCTTGTTATTTCTTTTAACACTTGTAACCAAAAAAGTGGTTTGCTTCTTTTGCTTCAGAATGCAATTTGTTAGTTGTACCTTAAAGAATAAATGATTGGGCAAAAAAATCACTGCGAGTCATCTTGTCATTTAAACCAGATCAACTTTTTTTCCCCAAATTGTTTTTTAAACTATTCTAATTAAAAAAAGGCATAGGCAGTGATTAGATAAGGAATAAATGGTTGTTTACACTTTATTATAAATTCCTGAAGGCATATTTATAACCACAGCACCATTAGCACTGCTACCAGGCATCGCAGTAAAAAACGCATATGTTGTAAGAAAAGTAATAAAAGAACTCTCGCATTTGTCATGTGGGTGTTGGTCCTGAGTATATAAATGTGTATATAAATACACACAGAGAAAGATACAATTTAGCCCAAAGAACGCCACTAAATCCCTGTCTTTTGTTCTTAAAAGAGCAAAAACCTTTGAAAAGGACTTAATTCAGTTTTTGCTTGCAGATGGTTCTTTCAGATACAGGATTGTCTAAAAAAATACATTCCTACATAACTCAAAAAGATATAAATGAGGTGTTTCCACTGATTCCCTTGGGGACTTGTTCCCATGTATCCATGGTCCAAGCGCATTTTAAGTAGCATTTTCCTGCCATAAGTAGGGATAGGCTTCCCCACGGTTTTGAGCAGATTGTTTCCCTGATAGATTTGTATGTCAAGAGAACCTTAACTGTTTAGGAGGACTACACAATAAGCCTCTGGAAACCAAATAAATATTTACAGGCTATGTAACTGCACCCTTGGTAGCATGGTCAGGGCCTATGCTTCTTCCTCTGATGCCTCCCCAGGAACTACAGACATTCAGTGCCAGAGGAGGATGGGAGCAGATGGGATCAAGGGTTGCTGGTGAGACTGGTTGTATTTGGAAGTTCTTTCCTCTGTTTTCCAGCTCAGTAGAGGACTAAGCACCCCCCTCCACCCCAGGATGACCATCTGCAGCAGGATAACATGCTGTCAACTAGCCCCCAAAGCCCCATTGTGCAGATCTCATCACAGAGGGTACATGATGACCTCACAAGTGGATAGCACATACAGAAGCTACTAGACAAGATAATTAGGAATAGGTATACACCTCAAAATAAAAAAAAAACAAACAACAAACCCACAAGCAAAATTATGTCCCTAGTGCCTTCCTTTGACAGAAGAAATGGGAGTAACTTTAAAGTCTGTAGCATTTAGAGAAGTGGTACAATATGACAAAAACTTTCTGTTGGACTTCACATGGCAGTGAGAACTAGTTCTTGACAAGGGAAGAAACACCACACTGCTGCCTAATGTAGGTCTGATCCTGGGACAGCCAGCTCCAAGTTAGCACTGTTTCATGATCACAATTGGATTTTGGTGTTATTGGCTTTTTCCAGACAGAAGAGAGGAGGAGCTAACAAATAGTTCACCTTAGCAAGTATTGTAACAAAAAATATTCCTGCATAGTAACAAAAGTATGATAAATACTGTGCAGCTATTTGCTTTGGCAGAGTCTGTGTTTAAGAGCAGGAGAACACAAGAAGAAACACACAACCCAATGTCATGTACATCTTCAAAGTTTCCACAGCTCCATTTTAGTAAATGCAGTTTGCTAAATTAAGGAATTTCTTTCTGAGCCAAGATTGTTTAAAAAAAAAAAAGAAAGTCTACTGAGGCCTCTGTTACACTATAAATGAAGACAGCTTGGCCAGACATGGGTAGTATCTATTCTACGCCAAGAGAAAGGGCCTGCCACTGCCTTTTGCAATACACTAGTTCAGATGGCCCACTGAAGAGCTAGGTGGTTTGGTCTCTTGAGTCTTCCATTATACATCCTCTATCTGCAAACCAAAGCAAGAGGCTGGAAGACAGTCTTTGCAGAGCTCTTCTAAGGTGATGGTGGTTGGGAAGGTGCTCTGGCTTTCTTCAAGTTGCTTTGGCAACTTCCTGGTTTCTCTAAGTATATCTCAAGTCCCTGGTCCGTTTCTTCTAGTGATGGCAGGACACTGACCAGCGCTTCCTTCTACAGAACATCTGTAGGCTGCTCCTCTCTGCTAGTGCTCTTTTTTTTTTCTTTTTTTGTTTGTCTCATAGGCTGTTATCTATTGGTTCAGGTCTTTTGAGAGCTTTGCCTCTCTAATGCCAACACCTAGCACAGCAATAATTTCTGCCATTTTAGACCCTTCAGGATTTTCTTAACATACTTAAAAATGGAAATCTCACTTGTTTCATATCATCATGGCTTTCAGGAACCAAACTAAGTAACTGGAATAATATGTTGCTAAGGCAGAAGAGAGTGTCTCCTTGCATCCTATGCAGTATAAATGCTGTAAGATAATACATAATGAAGCAATAATATTATGCCTTTCATACTTTTTTCTCAATTTTCATTGTAAGAATTTAATATTTAAACTGAAATGTTGCAAGTTCAAGATAATTACGTTTGGAATGTCATTCAAGTATCTTTCTCCATAACGAAGAAAATCATATGTTTGATTTGGAACCATCATTGTTACCAGACAGATGTTCTCTCTCATACATACGGAGTACAGAGGATGAAAAATAATCTGGCAGTTTTACTCCAATAAATTAAAATATTAGGACAGCCTCTGTGGTTTTGCCAGTCATTTTGTTTTTACATGAGTGATATGCATTGATATTTCTGTAAGGTAAGAAAAAAATACACTAAAGTTAATGCAAAAATACATCACTTTAGGCTCTTTTCAAAACCAAATGTCTGTTTTATAAAGTTACTTGTATTTCTGGGACCTCTTTCAGCAATAGGAAGGAGGAAAAAAACCACTTCCGTCAGGGCGTTTATAAGAGCTATAGCATAGCAAGAGGAAGTTTCTGAAGGAAGAGCCAGATATCTGTACTGAAGTGGATTACAGCTGCACCACCAAATCAGATGGAGGGAACTGAGGCCAAGTATAAAGAAATGCATGAAAATGAACACCAGGAAGAAGAGGGAAGAGTAAAAGTGGCTTTAAATCTTCCAAGATGTAAATGTACTTCCTGTCACTGAATTATGTCAGTGGGTAGTTGTAATTTTTGAAGATATTAATGTCTTTGCCAAGAGAGCAGGCTAAGGAGACAAATACACAGATGCAGGAAATTAAGGTTTTGGTACATTTTATTTTTAAATCTGATTCTGTGAATTTTCTCATTCAATGCTATCTTTCTTTAAATTTAACAACTCTATTCATTCCCTTTCTGAACACCACCCTTACAAGACTGTGGTGCTGGGACTGTGCCCATTTATGCATCTGAATCCTATACTATGGAATTCCATTCTCTACTTTTACAGTTGAAGAACTTTCACAGAATCACAGAATATCAGGGGTTGGAAGGGACCTAGAAAGATCATCTAGTCCAACCCCCCTGCCAGAGCAGGATCACCTAGATGAGGTCACACAGGAATGCGTCCAGGCAGCTCTTGAATGTCTCCAGAGAAGGAGACTCCACAGCC
>VWZO01008825.1:161338-231227 GCA_013396975.1 Bucco capensis | reverse complement strand
ACAACCTCCCTATATTCTTCCCAAGTGGCTTGCCCCTTCTTCCATGTACTATATATTTCATTCTTACGCCTAAACTTATCCAGTAGTTCTCTGCTCAACCATATAGGTCTCCTAACTCTCTTACTAGATTTCCTACTCTTTGGGATGCACTGATCCTGAGCCTGGAGGAAAAGGCACTTGAATACTAGCCAGCTTACTTGGGCCCCCTTACCTTCTACAGCCCTGTCCCACGGGACTTTATCCAGCAGTTCCCTGAGACGGCTAAAGTTGGCCTCTCTGAAGTCCGGGGTAGTGATCCCGCTCTTATCCCTGTGCCTACTGCCCACAATCCTGAACTCCGCCAACTCGTGGTCACTACAGCCAAGGGTGCCCCCTACCTTCACATCCTCAATGAGTCCCTCTTTATTTGGTAGTACAAGGTCCAGCAATACCACAGTAATTTCATTTATAAATACTGTTTTTCCTCATAAATTTTAAATGTTCTGTATTCCAAATGGCTGGTAGAAGAACTACCCATGAAACATAGAGGGACAGAGATTTACCTGCACTTCAAAAATCTGTATCTCACCCTTCACATTCAAAATGACTCTGTTAATATTTGGAGTTCTATTTCTGCTTTCAATGGGGTTGCTGATAAAACTGTGTATTTGGAATAATTAAGCTTTTTAACATGCATTGAGATATGGAGTACCTGCTACATTGTCCTCTGTTGAACAGTGACCAGCAGGAAGACAAAACAAGGGAATTCTGCACATCCAGGTGATGCCGCAAATTCTGGAAAATAGGTACTCAGCACAAGGTTAATGGAGAAAGATAGAGTTACCTTTAATAGGAAGCTTCACACCTTTGAGATCTCGTACATGGATGCGTTTGCATTGCCCACTCCAAGTCCATCATTTTTATAATAATGTCCATCCAGTGCTATTGTGCCACTTGTCTCAGTCCTACCCTGAACTGCCCTCTGGCACACCCTTTTTAGAAATTGGGTCAGGGGTCTGAAGACCCTCATTACTTCATCCTCTTCTGCCTCATGACACATACTGTCCCTTGGAGGCCTGCCAGAGTTCTCTATGCAAAGGTCCTTCTGCAGTGTTTATGTCTTCCTGGTGCCAGGCCTATCCTAAAAAGAAGATTAAGCTACTAACGAGGAAGTAGGTTAAAATGTATAAATGTATACATTTATATAAATGTTAGGCTACTACACAGAAATCCTAAATCTACAGTACTAATATTAAAACTACAATAACTGCTAAAATTTACAGAATTAAAAAGATCAAAATCAAAAAACTCTGAGGCATCACAGGTCTAAAACATACCATACATTTCTTTCCAAATTCACTTGGAAAACTCAGTGGATGGATTTATTTTTATTTTTTTTGCAAATGATCAGTGAAATAAAGTTTCATCAGCTCCAGAATGAAGGCAGTCAATTTTCCTATGGGTTTAGGTTTTGTGATTGGATATTTTTGCTTCCACTAAGTCCTCCATCATTGGAGCATTTGTAATGTGTCTCTCACTTATGTACTGCCTGTTGTCAAACAATGAACAATTTCATGGTGCAGCCTTTGCCACTCAGCTGTCCAACTATTCCATAAAACATACTGAAAACATAGCATCATTGAGTCCTCTTCCTTCTCTAGAACTGGGCTGAAACTGGTCAGTGAATTTAGGAATTATGACAAGAGGAAAATATTCTATATAATCTCTGTTTTCTTAGGAAATTAAGAATTTTTAAAAATCCAGCATGAAATATGATCTTGAGAAACATTCCTCATCACCAAGTCCACACAAAATCTGTGCATAAGCAAGCCCTGAGGACACATCCCTTGCTTGTCATCTGGAGCTGAACAGCTCAGTATGCATGCCTAGTTACTTATAAAAATGTGCTGTCAGATATTTACCCAATGTACCAATTCATTTGTGGGCTTGACTCACCTCTAAAGTACAAGAAATTCCAGAGTGATAATAGTATTGACTTTAAGGCGTTGACCAAGTTATCCTGTGGATGTGACAAGTGGTAGGACAAAAGACGTCAGGAGAAAATTCTAAATAAAAAGTAGTAAGAGTTTCAAAGTAAGACCACAGCTAAGATGGGCTAGACAGTCTTGGTGCATTCACATTATTTGCTATAATTCTCATTCACTCAGTGATGGGACATCAGTTCAAACAATACAGCTCAGAAGGGCGTTGGTATCCACTCGATCCTTGGCAGCAGGAGCATGGAAGCTGAGTGGGTGAGAGGAAGAGAGACCCTGCACAGAGGGAGGGGATCCAGGTATTACATCTCCTTTAAGCTAACACTTGGCCACCAACATGCTGTCAAATAAAGACTATTGCAACAGGAAACAGAAGAAAATTTTATCTGTATTTTAAAAGTCAGTATATAATCCCATTAAAATGAAGCTAGAATAAAAGGAAGAAAATGACAGTTTTTCTCTTGCAGTATATGTAAGGTAAGTACTTCTGAACTTACAAGTAGTCAGAGAATAGCGTGAAGGCCAGACTTCCTTCATGAAGTTGCTTAAAGACAAAAAGGCATATTTGACTTCATGAGCTCATCCACACTGATCAATAAACTTTAAAGAAAGATTTATTTACACAGCTCAATAAATTTTTGATGAGTCACTATGCTATTTCTACCCTTTTCTGTAGACATTTAATGGTCAGATGGTATCATGCTAAAGAGGATTTTCCAGTCTAACAACTCCATCTTGTTGTGTATATTTTTAAATGTTTGTAAATGAATACTCCAGTGTTTGAAGTACAGGATATTTCTCTAGCTGACTGGTCAGAAGCTGGTCTGATCCAGTAGCAACCAACAGCCATTCCTGGCTTGTAATTCTTCAGTGACTCATGTGAATTCATTCAATGCTCAACAGAAGTAGCTCCCACTGGGCAGAAGGCCAAGTCACAAAAGCATCCTATTTTATACTAATTGGGTACCTCTTTGTTGTCTATGGTCCTGGCTGACAAACCCTTTTTTTTTACAGAAGTCCATTAAATTTAAACTTAGCTCCTTAGAGAACATATCAGGGACTGGTAGTGGTAAACAACACTAAAAATAAATGGGAACAGAACCTGTGCTCCTCAGAGAATTATTTCTTTACGTGAAAGTTCAAACCTTCTGGTGCTAAATTATCAGAGTGCTTTATCTGTTCAATCCCCTTTACATGCTAAATTAATACTGTCTTTGAGAGCATTAATTAATTCAGATTCTCATGATTCCAAGCCCTGAACTTTGCCATTGATTTTTCCCATTCATTTGATTAAAATATTAACTGGAAGTCCAAGTGCAGCACCAAAAAAATAAACCATCTCTTTAAAATTAGCTATCAGCCAGAAGAAAACTGTCCTTGTCTGCTGTAGGCTGGTAAAAGTCAATGTCTGCATGTTCTCTTTGAGCTGGTTAAACTCAGAGAGCTCGCTCTTTCTGCACTGTTTCCCACTTCTCTGCAGTTAGCCAGTACTCTTATACTTACCCTAGTACCTGTGCCTCTCTTAAGGAATACAGTCGCTTACTACATGAACAGTTCAATTACCACAGGTAAAAAACTGAGGACAGTAGATACAGAAGGGTGAGAAAAAACCTGCCCTGCTAAAGATAAGGACTCTGCCTTTTATGTAAGTAAGTTAGGAGTTAGTTTGATTAGGAGAGAGAATGCAGAACATACCACCTAAAGGATAAGATCATGACATACTTCTACCAAGGCTCCCAGCCCTGCTGTTGGAGCAGGGTGCATTGGACTGTGAGAGTATAGTTAGTTCATGTCCCTCTTTTCAGTAGGCTTCTTACTTCACCGTGGGAAGGGATGGGTCACTGTGCCTTGAATCAGGGCTTCCTGGCAGCACCAACAATTTGGTTTTCAGAAGCTGCTCATTATCAGTTAGATTTTCCTAGCACTGGAAAACATGAATTATGTTACAAAAATGCATTATTAACATTTAAAACTATTTTGACCCGTCCTTTTTGTGCTTAGAAACATGCCATTTATGGTCCTCCCTTCCTCTGCTGGCTGTAGGGACCAGAGGTGTTGTACATTAATCTGTAAAATGTATTGAGTGTCAGTGCTGTCATGCTGACAGCTCTCAATCCTGTGGGCTCGCCTGTGCCTGTCGTGGTATGTACATGCCCCTTTCAGAGCTTTTGACTTGCACAAAGCTTGAGGAGGGCTATGCATCCTCCAGTCTTCCTACAGAAAATGGTGCTCTTCACTCCTTAAAACACCTGGGACACAGAAAAGTGCCATGCGTGTGTGCAGGTCTGGATGTCCTCTGAAGGGAGCGTAGGAGGCTGCACTGGAGTCTTCTTCCCCTAAAGTGGAAGGAGGAGGCTTTGGAGTACTCTGCAGCCTCCATGAAGGCCTGAAGTTTCCAAGTTATAGGAACTGCCCCCAAAGCAGTCAGGGGAAGGTAAGAAAGGCTGATAATGGATGAGGGAGAGCCCCTTCCTCTACCTACCATCCTCTGAATTCCCCTGACACCATCCAGGTTGTTTGGCTATGACATGATGCTAAGTAACATTGAGGTAACTTTTTTGTAACAATATCTAGAAACATTCTGATGGTAGTGCCTGTCACCAAAACATACCTAAAGCAATTAAAGATGAAGAAAAATGCCAGGGTGGCCTGACATTTGAAGCCACATCAGTACCCTTTTAGAAAAGACCGTGCAAATATCTGGACCTCTTTTCCCTCAGTTCTTAAGGAAAGCAGGTTAACAGTGCACTGCCACAGACAAAATCATTTAAAGTTAAAGTTGAGATCTCCAGAAAAATAGTTTGGTATCTCATGGATCCAGAAGCTTTAGTTTCACAGGATGGGTATGATTAGAGCTCCAGGCTTACCATGCAGGAAAACTCATTATTTTAAAATCCATTACTAGGCATCTCAAAATCTACTCTTTACAGAAAGCAATGGCATCTCGGAGAGAGCCCCAGCACCTGAATCTCACTGCCAGCCTTATCACCCATCCTTTCTGATATATTTTTTTCAGTGGCTGTGCACACTCAGGTGCACAGAAAGACTTAACCGTGAAACATGGAAGTGATTAATCTCATGAAACCAGCAGAGTACCAGAGGAAATGTGCCTCCTTGCTGAGAGGTGGTCTTGCTTTTGTGCAGACAAATCATGAAGAAAGAAAGACTGTTCCAGTATTTTCAGTTATGGCATTCTTTGTTTTAATGATTACATGTGAAGGAATAATTATCCTGGCACTACTGAGCACACCATAGACTAGGAGCTTTTCATTTGCCAGTTATTGTTTGTATTATAAATGCTAAAGTGAAGTGACGCAAGTGCCCTTTTAGTTGTCATATTGTTTGCTTTAGCTTTTTTTGGATCCAATCCAATGGTACCTTTACGCAGGCTTCTGTATAATTAAGATAGTGTGCACAGCCTCTGAAAGGAAATCATTAAGAACTTCTTGTGGAGAATGCACTGATTTCCATGTCTGTGCCTTTTAAGTGGGTATAGCTCACACTCCATTGATTAAGTTCTTGATAGTCCAGGAATACTTCAAATATTAATCTCATGTTAAGTTTCCAAAGCAGCTTTCAGCTGAAGAAGTTCAAGCCATTCTGTATACTGTAATTCACTTGTTACAAACACAGATTTCTTGTTATGTTCCTTTTGAAGGAGGGGGGAGGGGAGACAAATGATTTTTTTTCTCAGAAACACCTTAGAGTTACTTTTTTTTAAAGTATAATAATACCAAAAAGCAGCTCTCTAAACTCTCTTTTGGAATAACTGGCAGATGCCTTAGTTAGAGGTGTTAAATCAAGAAATTAAAAGAAACAAGTATGATTCTTGAGAAGAAACCTGGTGGTTTAATGACTGAACAAAGAGGATAAAGGGATACACAGTTTTGCAGCTTATTTGCTCACCTGCAGTTGCAAACACAAAGTATAAACTTTCCCATTGCCTATAAATAACAACTTGTCATTACTACAAACTCTCTGTAGTTTCTGTATGTATTCCCAGGTAGGTGTGGCGCATCCCCATAGTGAATTACCACTGCTCTGAAGTTTCTAGGCTGCTGTGCAGTGCTATACCTGGTTCTCCCCGCTGCTGAGAGCTCACCCATGAATGCTCCTTAGGTGCTTCTGTATTGAAAGAGCCCCATCTCCTAGGCTACACCTCACCATGAAGGACATTCCTCTTTTCTAGATGTAATGATACCATAAAGAAAACACTGTGAAACTAAACCAAACCCCCAAAACAAAAAAGTTTAAAGCTCTGCCACTGCTGTGGTCACCAGTCTTTAACATGAGTTCAAGCTGAGGATTGATTTTTCTCATCTTTAAAACCTATGCAAAAATTTAGCTGACTCCAGGGGACATTTGACATCAAAAACCGGTTACTTAAGTAAAAAAAATAAATATTCAGCATACAGTTACTATATGCATACTTGTAGATGATCAATGTGCACCAGTGAAAAAATGGTTATTGGATAGGTATATGGTAAATTCTTAAACCTGCAACTTATGACTAAACAGTAAGTGTACTAGACCAGGAACTGCTTGACCAAACATGCTTCAGCTAAAATTGTATCAAAGTAATTATAAAACCTGATTAAACAAGGCTTCATTCTCACACACAACTCCACCTTACTGCCTTGGCAAAGCTGTAAGTTGGTAACACCCTTTAGCTGGCTTGCACAAAGCACATTAGCAGTTAATAAAAGGAGAGTGGAGGAGTTCATTGTTTATTTCCGATACACTGATGGTGTTTAGGAAATCAGTGCTCCATGACAAATGGTAGTGGTTCCAAAAAACACTTTAAATTGGCTCTTTTTTTCTATCTGACTTCAAAGGCAGCAGAGTCAGTGCAGTGCTGAGGACCTGTGCCAGTCACAGCCGCAGTGCCAGAGCCCAAATCACCCTCTTCATCCTCTCCTGCTAGGTGAGGGCTGATTTGTTTCACCAAAGGTCCTAGTGCTCTCAGTAGCAAAGCACTGATAAAGCATTCTCACTTTAGAAGTCAATTAGAAAAGGAAATAAATTACTCTAAATACCAGTGACTATTTTACACCACATCCAAACTGCAGCCACTTACAAATCTTTTGGGCATTAATGTGTATCCTAATAAATCCACTCTTGAAAACCAAAGCTTTGATAGCAGTTACACCACGAACACATCCATCAGCTGAGCTTACTGTTTGCTAGAAAGTTAAATACTGAGCTTTCAACAGTGTGGGCTTCCAGTTGAGCTCCTATTCATCCCTAAGTAGACTGTATAAGTTTTCAAAAACTGTGATTAATACAATTGAAATAAAGTAGTTAAAAACTCCATCCAAATAGGCTTCATCTGTACCATCAAGTTGCATCTGAACAATCTAATTTCAACTGTATTCTGACCTCTCACCCACTTAGGGAAAACAGCAAACATTTCTTCCAACCCCATTCTTTGCAAGCTTTCCACACTGCTTCTGTTTAAACGAAGAAAGAAGAAAGCACATTTTTTCAGACCAGTCACAATATCCCAGCCTCAGGAATTTGTCTGCATGTAAAGCCACCATGACTGCAGTGCAGTCGTGAAGTATTTTTTACCCTTTACTGACACACAGGGAACAGATTAGAGAAGGGAGATGAATAAGAGCATACCCCTCTGCTAAACATCACAAAAATAAGATACTATCAAGTAATTTATGCAATACTATATTAAATGCAGCTGGATTCTTCTCCTCTTCCTTGGCTGCACAAGTTTGCTGTATGCATGGGATTTTAAGTAATTCAGCATTCCCAAACAGCTCTGGAGAGAGCATTCTGCATTGCTCTGGGAGCTGCAGGGACTGTTCCTACCAGTTACATTGTGCGTGCTGGTGCTCCAGAAGGATTTTGGCGTGGAGTGCTTGTCCTTGAGTACAGATGAGCCATGCTCTTACAATAAGAAGGGGCAAAAAACTGTCTTGGACCTCTGGGCATGATCCTCATAGCATGATAAGGCAGGCTCAGAGAAAAACTACTGAAGTGATTCAAATTAGCCCATGACCTGGAGCGTACAAAAAACCATAGGAAACCTGATGGAGTTGCAGTGTCTTTAGGAAACTGATATATTTGTACTCTTTGTAAACTTTATTAGAAGTCCAAACATCATGAAAATGGTGAACTGCTGCTGGATCAACAGTGTTATTCCTGACTAGAAGTGTTAAGCTGCCATATCTGAGAGGGGATAGCATCCCATTAGGGGTAGTTTTACCAGATGTGAAGTTTACCAGGCAACTTATTTTCTGCTATTGCTTTTCTGTAAGAAATATGAACAGGAAAGCAATTTAAAAACCAAATGTAAGTCTCTTCTTCCAGATCTACTAAATAAACGCAATGGGCCAAATTCCTGCAGATATGTTTGTTCCGCAGAGAGAATGGCATGTGTGCTTGCTTCTGCTGAATTTAAAGCTATTCCATGAGGTCTGTGAAACCTGTCAGTTATACAGATTCAAAATCTATTTTTCAGTAAAGTATTTATCCAAGAGGAGGGAAAGAATTGAGCCAAGTAAGTCTCTTTAAGAATGGTGCAGCATTCACCCCTTCAGAGAGACACTGGGTATGAGCAGCAATCTGGCAAATTTCCCAGGCTCTACACAAATCTCATAAACCAGTGCTCTTGATTTGTAGCCATGGCACTGTGACTCGGGCAGGGGTGCTGGCACTGGCCACCCCCCATCATCACCAAGCAGTAGCTCTGGTCCCAGGTGTCAGCAAACCTAGGTTTCTGAACAACAACTCCCAAGGCTTTGAAGGGAGAAAGCAATTGGTTTTAAGTAGCTGAAAAATTCTGCTAGAAGAAAAGAAGGAGGGTGTTCAGACTGTAACATTTTTTTTTCCCTTTCTCACAAGCCAAAATACTGTCATCAACCAGTAGTACTATTTCAGAAAAATGTTAACTTTCAGTTTTCCCTAATTAGGTATTTCTTGATTAAATTGTCATTGGTAAAGCTTCAGTAATAAATGGCTGAAGCTGTGCAGTCAAATGCATGCTCATTAGCAAAGATGTTCAATGTAGCTCCTTATTCTCATATTAGTAAAAACGTGAAAAGGCAGAAATAAAACCTATTAGTTCAGAAGTATTGCTCTTTTTAAAGCATTAGGAGGTAGTTCTGGTCACACAGTTTACTAAGTAGAAATGGACTGATTAGCATCTTCCTACTAACTTTGGAGAATTAAGGTACGTAATCTGTTGGCATAACAGGTTTTTTCCCAGGTGGAATATGCTTCCTGACTCACAGACTGACAGCACAGCTGCTTTTTGTCCTGTGCTGTGAGCTGCCTTGGATATAAGGTAGCTGTTGGAACAGCAGGCACAGCTGCACTAGGTCTGAATGCTCCCACTGTGAACTCTAGAGCTATCTTGCAGTCATGTGGGTGAAAAAGCACAGAACACAAAAATCTTTGGCACAGGGCAAGTCAATCCGCCAGCACGCCAGAGAGCAGGTTGGACACCACTCCCAACAGTATGTGAAAGCATCTACAATTATAGATGTTCCTGAATCCTCTGGCAATGGCTTTCTGGAAATTAGTAAAAAAAAAAAATAAAAAAATGAGTGAACATTTGAGCTAGATTGTAGGCAGGGTCTTTGCGAACATCAACTGGTGGTCACATCTAGGAGTCACTACATTTCAGCTCCCTTGTGAGCAGACATCCACAGCTCTATATGGCCCTACAAGGAAAGGCTGAAGAGCTGAGAGCGTTGCACTCATTTTCTTACACATTTTATGTAATTCAACCCAAACCTTTCCCTTTGGTTTGGTGATAGGACACTGAAGTCCCATCCCACTATGCTGAGGAAGGACACTGGACTATCCTCTATTTTATGCATGGACTTCTTTTCCCAGCAGAACTGTTTTGGGAAAAACAAATAAATAAACAAAAAAACCCAGCAAACCTGAAGTACATTAATTTCTTAAAGTTCAGATTCTGACTATTTACATCTAACTCATGTATTTATAACACTGATAATTCCTTTATTGGCTTAATATAGGGGATGCAATACCCAGTGATCATGAGATCACAGCACCCTTCTAGGCAGGCAGTTTAAAACTTCATATTTTAGAATGAAGAGGTTAAACCTCCATCCTAAGGACCTCGCTGCCAGTGTCCAAGCTTGCTAGGCCTTGGCAGATGAACCTTAGGACTAAAGGGTGGGTCCAGCTCTGCACATGCTGTGTCTCACCTAAAAAAAATCCATTGCACAGGCTCGAGGGTGCTATCCGCTATCCTCTTTTTATCAGTGTGCTTGGAAAAGGCGCTGATGAGGAGTGTGGATGGAGCCCTCCCTGGATCTTCGTTCACAAAGCCTAGCCACGACGACAACGATTTTAGAATAAAGAAGTGGTGAAATGTCCCAAGAATTTAAGAGTAAACCCAGAGTTTTGATCTTAATCTCTCTATCATGCTACTCTTATACCTTCATCCTCTGAAAGTCCCTCTGACACAGACAAATTCCAAAATATCTCTTGCTGAGTGCAGTGGCTGCTGAGCACAAGGACAACGTGCTCTGTAGCTGCCCAAACCAAGATCATAGCACATCAAAATGTGTGTCTAGGAGGAAGGGAGTAGAGGACATTTTCTCTGGAAAAGAAGTCTTAAAGTCACTAGTATTATTAGTGCTCCATCAATCACTAATATCGTCACCAGCTCATTTTATGTGAAAATATCCTAAAGAACAAAGCAACCCTCGTCCCCTTTGATTGTTTACCCAGATAAAATCTTACACAATATAAAATTATATCTGCTGTGGTAATGATGACAGCATCACATGATCAAAAAAAAGATGATATGGTATTAAAAGGAAAACTCAAGCCCTTTCTTGAATCCAGAAGAAAAGAGTGATAAAAATAGATTTTAATTATTAACTTGAGTTACCTAGCACAGTACCTGAGAAAATACCATATGGAACATATTCCAATATATTTTCTACTCTGAACGGCCTCGAGCTTTACAAGAAACAAATTTTGTGTTACATAAACTGGTGTCAAAGTGTCCTTGTTTTCCTTGTTTCAGATCTACAAATACATCAGCTATGAAAAGCCATTAACATACACTTAATGTGTCCAGTAAAATTTTTAGTGAAACATACTGTGGTTACTTGAAGTAAGCATTTGGATGGAATAAAATTTGAAGTGGTGGGAGACTTGAGGGAGAAATTCCAACTGTGTTACCCTCCCACTTTAATTTTTTCTAAAAGTTTCTGCTGTGCTCATGACTGTGCGTTAGACCAGACTGTGAAGGATACAACACAGGAAAACTGTGCTATCCAAACCTTTAGTTATCCAACTCAGCTATCCCTAAAAAGATATTTGTAGTATCAGCCATGCAAAGATAACATAGATATCTCTTTTATATTTTGTACAGATGGAAGAGGAAATAAAAGTCTTTATCAATGGAAGCTGTGTGAACTCCAGTGGCACTATCTTACAGTCTCTATCAGCTGCTATCAAGATTCCATCACTATTTTTCAGATTAATATTTTGTTCTGGAGACACAATTTCTGGTACTTGTAAGCATGTTGTTTTTTTTCTCTTCCTTAGAGATGTTCATAAATAATGGTATGTATTTATATGAAAGCACCAGGATTAAAATACCAGGAAATGATTTCCTGTTTCTGCAAAAAGCAGAAAAGTATATATGGACAAACCAAGTCAGGGTTTCAGGAAATGCTTATGAAAGCTTGAAGATCAGCTTTCTCTGATTTTGAGAGAGAGAGAGAGATGGGCTGGAGGAGAAAAGTAGTGAAAGCCCAAGGGAAATGATTCTTCAGGCTGGAGTCCGCCTTCAGATCTGGTTTCAGTTCTTACCAGTTACTTCAGCAAAACAAGTGAGGAGGTATCACAGGCACAGAAAGTGCTAGTATATAGTTACGCATGCAGTTTTGGTTAATAGAAGTACATGGTGGATCCAAACTCCAGCTACTGTGCTCTGAGCTAGTCAATGTGCAGACACCCATAGGGAACATTGTGGCTTTCTGCCTTTCTGTCAATTAGAGTGTTAATAAATGCAAGAGCTTATTGTTTCTTCAACATCTTTTTGCTCACAAAAAGACAATATTCCTCACTATTTTTCTCTGCAAAGCAAGTAAAGACACTTCAGAAAAAGGCAGATGAAATGGATGTCACAGAATATTCATCCAATGTCATGATGTGACTGACTTAAGAACAGCATGTTGTGTGCCAAATGGATCCTGTGTGAGGTGAACGTTAGCCTTGGAATGGTGAAACACAGTGAATTCACTGACAGGCTCCATGTCCCACATTTACTTCTGAATAATCACCAACTGAGGTGATTTGCTAAGACGCAAAATAGCAATAGTCCTCAAAGGTTCACACACACACACACTTACAAATGTGCACATGAAGACACAACTGCAAACAAATCTTGAACAGAATAGCCTCAGCGTGGTTTTATCGTTTGTTTGTTTGTTTGTTTGTTTTTTCTAGAGGGCACTTACATCTTCATAAATCAGGATCTTCTCAGGACTGTAAGCCCCCTCCAAGAAAGCATCTGTATCGGTTCAACCTAGAAAGGCAGGGGGAAGGAATAAGGGGAAAAAATTCCATGCCATTTTGAAGGTTAAGCAAGTATGAACATAGTTTCTCCTGTTTTATTTCTAATAATTGAAATAAATTTGGATCTCTGTTTGTTGGGTGGCTTTAACAGATGTCTATTTGCACACAGTTTTGTGCAACGTTTGTTTACAGCTTGTTACTTTAGACTCGAGATTGCAGCATGTGGTTCCCTTCAGACATAACTAAATTAAAATAACAAAACCCCCAAATTCCTTCTTAGGAAGCTCAAGGTCATTTGTTTAAAGTTTGAAAAGGATCAAGATCCTGTAATTCCAGGCATTGTTATGAAATGGGTAAAAAGTTTCCTTCGTGTTACCTTATTGGGAGCATTCTGCTGCTGGATCCCACTGCAGAGCCACTACAAAACTCAAACTGGTGTGTGTGTGTGCTGGTTGCAGAGAAGACTTTTGCCACAAACATATTATAACTGCTGGTAACACACCTTGGAGGAGGACTAACCGTGAAAAGTAGTAACAGAAACATGATGACTTTAAAAAACAAACAACAAACCACCCACACAAACAAACAAAAACCACCAAATAAGTGAACAGCAGCGTATCTTTCACAATTTCATAGCCTAGTCCTGTCAGAGTTTATAGGTGTGTTAAAAGTTGAAAAATGCAATTTTACTTATCTTAGGCATAGTAAAGGGAGAAATGCTGGGGAAATGATAGTATTAAAAAACAAATTCTCAGAAGATCAAATACAGCCCCTGAAGGGCTTTGCTGTAGCTGAAGGATGAGAACAACTGTCTACAGCATGCACAGGAATCAACAACAAACTGTTAGACCTGAGTGCCAGCTGGAGAGAGAAAGCAACAGAGACAGAAAAAATATGTGCAGGTGTGATAGGACTGAGGGAAGTTCTTTCTTGTAACGAGGTGTAACTTCACACTGTGTAGGTGATACAAACAAGACAGGTCTTTGAAATGCTTTGATTCAGTAAAGAGTTCTTTGCTAAGTGAGCTAGATTTTTGGGTACTCGTGGTAAGCGTGGGCAGATTCTAAGGGAAAGAGGGACAGAGATGCATTAAGTACTGTTCCCTTGCCTAGGAAAATAACCTCAGCTTCAAGATAGTGAGTGACAGAGTAAGAACAAGCACTTCTGAGAAGTCTCATAAACAAAGCATCAAAAGGCATTTGCTTCAACTTACTGTTTCCCTTTAATGGCTGTAGGCTGAATGAATTATTTCCAATCAGTCTCTCATGCTATTTTTACCCCCATGTAAGGACATCACATCTCTTTTCTTCAAACCAGGCCTTTGGAGTTCTTCCCAGCGTTGTAAAGGAGCACAGAATATTACATTTTATGTTTAGCTACTGTAGATTAAAGTCACGTATTTCTGATTCTTAGGAATAGATAATTTTGACTACAGACCCACAGCAGTCTGCTTAAAAATTACTTCGATTGTATGAAAAGCTAGGAAGCACTGTTACTAACAAAAGAATATATTAATTTATTCACCTGTTCTATCAAATTGTCTGAGGGACAGGAAGCATGAGAATTTAATTCTATAGTTCAATAAGAATAAGAAAAATATTTGCTTTTTGAAGGGTGTGATCTGATAAGAAAGGAATGGAATTTCAGCCAAGTGGTCCAGTAGCTTCTAAATGAAAGAAGAGATACAGCTTATGAACAGCCCTAAATGACAATGAAGTATTGATATGAATGACGAGGTGCAATGACACTTATAGGCACAAATTCACTGCTCACAGAGAAATGTCAAGTTGCAATATTTATCTCTACAAAATTCCAAGAACATTCTTCCTCTGTATAACAAGTAACTACATTATTTCAGTCACAAGTGGTGTTCCCAGGGCTCAGTATTGGAGTCAGTTCTGTTTAATATCTTTATTAATGATCTAGAAGAGGAGATCTAGTGCATCTTCAGTAAGTTTGCAGATGATACCAAGTTTGAAAGAAGTGTTGATCTGCTCCAGCGTAGGGGGCTCTGCAAAGGGATCTGAACAGACTAGATTGATGGGCCAAGGCTACTGGAATGAGGTTCAGCAAGGCCAAGTGCCAGGTCCTGTACTTGGGTCACCACAACCCCATGCAATGTTATGGGCTAGGGGCAGAGCAGCTGGAAATCTGCCCAACAGAAAAGGAGCTGGGGGTGCTGGTTTGCAGCTGACTGAATATGAGCTAGCAGTGTGCCCACGTGGCCAAGAAGGCCAACAGCAGCCTGGCTTGTATCCAAAATAGTGTGGCTAGCAGGACTAGGGAAGTGATCATCACTCTGTAAGCGGCACTGGTGAGGCCGCGCCTTGAATCCTGTGTTCAGTTATGGGACCCTCACTACAAGAAGGGCATTGAGGTGCTGCTGGAGTATGTTCAGAGAAGAGCAGCGAAGCTGGTGAAAGGTCTAGACCACAAGTCTGATGAGGAGTGGCTGAGGGAACTGGGATTCTTTAGCCTGGAGACCTTCTTGCTCTCTACAGGTACCTGAAAGGAGGTGGTAGTGAGGCGGGTGTTGGTCTTTTCTCCTAGGTGATGAGTGATAGGACAAGAGAAAATGACTTCAAGTTGCACCAAAAGGATTATCAAGCATTGGAACAGGTTGCCCAGGGAGGTGGTGGAATCACCATCCCTGGAAGTGTTCAAAAAACATGTAGATGTGGTGCTTAGGGACACAGTTTAGTGATGTACTCAGCAGTGCTGGGTTAATGGTTGGACTTGAGGAACCTGAAAATCTTTTCCAACCTAAGTGATTCTATGATTATCTCTTGCAAATCACACCAACTCCAGAGTCTACTGTATTACAGCCCTAACTATCTCATGGTTTATTTTAGTGTTATGATGACAGCCCCAGTTAGATAATGCTGAGGCTTGTAGGATGGCTGCTCCATTTGATCATACAGGAATGGAATTTGCAAGCCTGAACTGAGAGCTTACATCCTCTGTGAAGGTCTGAAATGAAAGTCTTCAGTCCCTGTGGTTACCATTCACAACACCCATGTAGATGAATACCTGAAAAGATTTTAGTTGTGTTGAAAGACCAAATTATAGACCAAATCTATAGTTCAAATCTGCTTTGGAGTGGAATGTCTACATCATTTCTCAGGAAAGAACAAACTTAAACCAATACCACAATGGTGACACAGAGCACAAGATACACACACTCCGGGACTGCTTTATGCAATCAATGGGAGGGACTCGTTTCCAGTATACACACAAAATATAGAAGCAGCTTCTGCCTTTGCAGCCAGAAGCAAGATCTTCCTGTGCCTTCTGAAGGAAATCTCTTTTACAGTGACACTACAGTGACAGGCTTTCCTGGCTCCATGATATTGGTATGCCATGGCTGATCTTCACACATAAGGATGAAGGGATGCCCTCAGCATAAGAGCTGCAGATTTTAAAGTTTCCTGTCTAGGGGCAAACGTGACCTCCTGTTCCTTTTATGTGCAAGTGGTGTTGATCTCATTTCTTACCTCCCAGCAAGGGCCCTCAGCCTATTTTATGACCCTTCCTCCTTTAGCCTATTGTAATTTTCAGTGACAATAGTTGTAAATTTTGTACTTTTTTCTGGCCTCCTTTTAATCACTGCATCTTAGTGATGCTCACATCACTTTGCAAATCAACCCACAGGCAGGCTTTGCATAAGTCCAGTTCTGGGCCCCCCACCTCAAGAAGGATAGGGAGCTGCTGGAGAGTCCAGCGCAGGGCCACCAAGATCATTAAAGGAGTGGAACATCTGCCCTATGAGGACAGGCTGAGAGAGCTGGGTCTCTTCAGCCTGGAGAAGAGGAGACTGAGAGGAGACCTCATTAATGTTTATAAATATGTTAAGGGTGAGTGTCAGGAGGAGGGAGCCAGGCTTTTCTCAATGTCATCCAATGGTGGGACAAGAGGGAACGGGAGCAAGTTGGACCACAGGAGGTTTAGTATTAACACGAGGGGGAACTTCTTTCCAGTAAGGGTGACGGAGCACTGGAACGGGCTGCCCAGGAGGGCTGTGGAGTCTCCTTCTCTGGAGACATTCAAGAGCTGCCTGGATGCATTCCTGTGTGACCTCATCTAGGTGATCCTGGTCTGGCAGGGGGGATGGACTAGATGATCTTTCTAGGGCCCTTCCAACCCCTGACATACTGTGATACTGTGAAGGAATCCCAGGTGGCTTTATGAGGGGACAAGGTGCAGAGATTTTAATCCACAATTGCAGTGGCTCTGATCAGGCAGAGCACAACTCCAGAAGCCTGTGTAGCATCACTGGCAAAAAACATGCATATCTGTGGATGTCTGAGAGTGTAAGTGATCAAGCAGAGCTCTTGAAGGCTGCTTTTATATGTAGGTGGATACATTCTCCTTTAATTTACACCTTAGCCCTATAGATCCTTTTGTGAATCTGACCTACTGATCAACACAGATTCTGTTGTACTGATTCTCCAGATCATTCAGGATAAAGTTTGCTGAAAGTCAAATCATCTTGTTCTAAAGGTTGTAGCTACAGAGGACTGTGTACATCACAAAAAGAAACACAGACACCATTCAGTCAGAAAGCCTAGCTTTTCTGAAAGGCATGAAGGGACATGGAGAGGTGGAGGTTGGCCTGTTTTTCCACTAGGCCATCCAGAACAGATCACTAAAGCAGACTGTAAACTCTTTCAAACTAAACAGTTCCAACAAAAATTTCTTTTGCCATGGACACTGAAATCCAGGTAGTAACAGAGCCCAAAGACATGCCCCAAACCAGCAATCAAGGCAAGCCTCTCCCATTCTCCAGGCATGCAGCCGGAGGGTTTGGGGGGTGGGCACTGGCTGCTGCAAGAGGCTGGCTGCCCCTCCCCAGAGCAGTAACATGACTGGCAGGGCCTGTCCTGCCATAACTGAACAGGGCAGCCTGAGGGAATCCCCAGCCCAGGGCATCAGGTACCCCCACCGTGATGAGGCAGGTCTGGGCTAAGGAAAAGGAGAAGGTAAGTGTTTGCTCAGCACACCAAAGCAGGTATCTCACTCCTTGCACTACCTGACACCAAGACTGTTGGTGAACAGAGGGTCCACATTAAGCTAAGAAACGGGCACCTTTGCTCAGCCCCCAGGGCTATGGTAGGGAGAACACAGAAGAGACTTAGAGAACAGAAGTGCCATAAGCAGCAAGCTGATAGACAGGAAATGGGAAGGTGGGAAGACTGGGATGGAAACAAGCAGCTGGGAATATCAGGCATGAATGACTGACAGAAATGATGACTGCAGTTCAAGAAACAAAAACCCCAGTTACAAAGTGGAATAATTGTAATTTGAATAAAAAAAAAGAAAATACAATAGAAACATATCACATTAGAAAAGGTTATCAAACATCCCATCATCCATTCCACTAAGCATTCTTAACTCCAAGCTAATCAGAATTCTTGGCTCATTAGTCTTATGAATTAAAGATTCAGGATTTCCTGGCCTGCATTCTGATGTCAATAATAGGACAGCAAAAATACATCAGGATCACTGGCATCAGGGAGCAAACTTAAAAAGTGCAGACACAGCACTCACGCAACATGAGCAAATAATTGTTCACAGCAGCTGGCAGCCACCTTGGAATGGGTTTATTGCTAGTCTATTAAGTCTGTCTTTTTTAACAGCAATCTTCACTTAAATATATATCTTCTTTTCATTATGAAAATCTAATTCCTTTTCCTGAAGGTATAAAGTCATTGGCAGAACAAGAAAGCTTCTCTTGTAATGTTCAACATGTTTGAACGTCAGCTGTTGCCTACCAGTTCCATTAGCAGAGCCAAGCTCGTGCCACTGCTGTCAGGGGTAACTTAGTTACCAGAACATCAACTTCTCAAACCCTGCAGGAAAACAGGAGGACACTGAGGCTGTAAGGACAACATTTCATTCTCTAAGAAAACTGTCTGTTTCTTGGCAACTGGAAAAACAATCTCTCTCAATTAATGTCTCAGTGTTACTTACCATAGTCCAGATCTGTTGTTAAAACACTAGAGGAAGAATGTTTGAGCCCTTTCAAATTGCTGGTAATGAAATTACACAGACAAGAGATAAAATTGCTCATTTGGAAACCAGTTATTAATTAATAGCCTGCACATTTCATTTATAACCTTTCTAAAATCCTTGATTCAATAGTTTCATTTCCTCTCCCTTCCATAGCATCTCTTACTATGAAGTTATGAAAAAGAAAGAATACCTGGAAAACTTTTCCAATTAATTCAAGGCAGAGTTCTTATTAGAACTTCTATTAAAATGTATCTGTTTGCTTTGTATTCAATAAAAGTCAGCAGTAGGGTTAGGAACACTGATTGACAATCATGTGTTCAAGGCTCGATCTGGCCAGAGCATTGTGTTTCATCTCCAGTGGCTCTAGGGTTTGATTTATTTTTTTTAATTTATTTTTACTGACAAGGTGTATTAATCTACATTTTTGTTCCTTATGCTTCCCCCCCCCTCACATTTGGGAAACACACTTACTGTCAGACACCTGCCTTACAATTCACAGGCAGCTCTCTCCATTTGTATGCTTCAGGTGTAAATGCCAAAGGCAGGAGGAGATTTGCCTTTCAGGCAAAATTCAGAAGTTGGCAAATGTCCCTAATGAGCTTGTAAATACATTTGTCCAACTAAAAGGAAATGTCAGAAATTTCTAGCAGTGAGGGGGATTCACTCTCTTGTCTGTGCTCTGTAGCACCTTTGCCTGCTACAATTTTCATACACTAATTCCATTTTTAAGTTCTTACTGCAGAAGTGATCACTATTAGTTTGAGATGAAGTAGCTATGAACCACACAGAGGTCATTACTAGGAAACATTAGTAAGTAAATTCTGTTAACAAAAAAAAAAAATTCATACTTTGGGCACAGGAACTCCAAATTTCCACTAGGAAAAAAACCCATCACCAAGAGTCTATTCTGAGCTCCTCATAAAGCAGCACAGACACTATTACCAAGTTGGCCTATCTGTGAACCTCTTGATATTTTTAGCATGCCATCAAGTAAAAAAGTAATTTGTACCTTAAAAATAACTATTGCTTCCTACATTGCCTCTTTTGGAGTGAAAGCTAGGGAAAAAAAAAGTTGATTACAAGCACGTACCTTTTTACAGGAGGTCATATAATGAAGATACTTTCTTTTCCTATTCATCAACCTTACATACTTATATTTTTTTGAATGACAAACAATAGCCCAGGGGAAATTAAACACTGAAATCTGCAAACACTCTGGGACAACATTTGTTTAACAGCTGCCGAACTCTGGAAGTAACAGCAAAGAGTATTATGTAAGAAAATCCTGTAACCCAAACAGATAATACTCTGGTTAACATCATGTTGAGCCTCTACTTGCTTAAAACATCAGTTGTTATAAGAAAACAATGTACAGTTGAAGATCCAAAGTGCAGAACTGTTTGTTCAGTCCAGAAACGTAACAAGCTAGAAATGTTCAATAAGTCAAATTCAGGCAAAAATGTAATTGTCATTTCTTAAAAGGAAACAAATATATAACACAACAGATTACTTGGTCTTACTTTGTCTTAATAAAATATTGCTGTTGATAGATTGTGCTCTAGGTTGTTCCAGCCTTCAAAATGAAAACTGAATTGATCAATATGCATCTGAAACTGTCAAAAGTTGTAAATGTAGAACTGGACAAAAAGTTGAGAAAAAATTGAACTAATTTGGCCTATATTTCATAGTAAAATGTACCAGATTTCATGTCATGATTGTTTCATGATACTAAATTAAAAATAATCTGTTATTGTTTAATCTTCATAAATAATAATACAAAAAAAATATGAGCATTAACCCAGAAGAAAGTTGACAGTTTTCTGAATGAGTATGTTTTTTCAGTGTTACCAGACATTTTAACCAAAATCTGAAGCTGGACAGTAGATTAACCTAGCTTTAAGAAGTGGCCTCATAATTTGTATATTTGTTTGACGGTTACCAGAGTTACATTAAAAGTAGCAGTAAAGAAATACCATTTCAAAAGAGGGCATACAATCTTTATCAAATTACTAATGCTATTTATTCATTCCAGATAGATGATACTTCAGATAATTATCCAAACTACAAATAATAATTCAATGAAGTCAGTGCAGCATTTAAAATCTGGTTATTAAGTTCTGCATGATTTGCTTCAGAGGACTTGCAGAGAAAGTCTTGTAGAAAATCAATTAGGTATCAGTACACTTGGTAAAAGTAAATAATTTTCTGAATCAAAATGTATAATGTGCATTTGCAACAGTTAACTGTTCCTATAGAAATGTTAGGGGTAGCTCCCTCATCTAATTTTACAAAGTTTCACTTAACTACAACCAACTGGAAAGTTTGAATTCAAGGGATCTAATCATGAATGTGCGATCCATGGAGACAATATGTGCTGAGGATCTTGTCCTCTTCCCCGTGAACAGAGCATAAAATAGTACCAGTGAAGAAAAGAAAGAGCTTAGTCCATTAAAATAAGAGTCACTTTTCCATCAGCTTTAAAGGAGTCTGGCCTAAATCTAAAGTTCAGTACAAAAGCATATAGCAAAAACAATGTCCTGCCTCATCCATCAGTTGATTTCACTAGGATTAAACACATCAGTTGTATGCTCTTCTAGGATGGCTGTTGTACAGAACCGAAGACCTCTTCCTGTCACAATTTTTCTTTCCAGCAGAAACACAGCTAGGGAGTTCTGGTTATTTAAAAACTCCATGACTGTCAATATTTGTCTCACTATGGCTCCTTGAATCTTCTCAGTCATAGCAGAAAAGTCAACTTCTCTTTGTGCACTTCCCAGTGGATGTCTTCCATCAAGAGAGGGGTCATATCACCTGCATCACACCTTCTGCATGCAGCACAGATACACACTGTGTAGCCAGGCATGAGGCCAAAGAAACATAAGGTCCTGAGCCAGGTCTTGCCAACATTGCATCACTGGCACAAATGGGCAATGCAAGGATTCATTCAGCTCAGGAGAGACTTAGATGGGACAGAGGTGGAAAAACGAGGTCATTCAGCAGTTTCTTCTGCTGTTATACCTGAGCACTCCTCCAGAAACACCAGGTCTTTAGGCAAGTTTTTCTTAATTTTTTTTAAATTTATTTAACAAGAGCTAAATTGCTTTAACTGCAGTCCTCAAGGCATAGGTTGAGAACAGAAGATATGGAGCTGGCCTTTCACAGGGGGTAAGGCCAAAGAAAAAGGTCATAAAATGCATACAGTGTTAGCTGCCAACATTGAGGCTGAGCAAGTAAGGAACGTAAAATAAAACAAAAACACTCTAAATAGAAGGGTAGGCAATGTCTTTCTTATTGACCTTAAAAGTCCCCTTGGTTGTCTTTGTATTGTAACACAGGAAACAAGGCCAGGGCTGGGACTGCTGACTTGCCATTTGCTTTCAAGCTTCAAGAATGTGGCAGTAATTCTGATGCTCAAAACACAAAAGCAGCAAGAAGAAACACGAGAAGACTCTAGAGGAAAGACAGGCAAGAGGATTAACCAGAACCATTTCCCCTATTTTTTTTTTAAATCTGTTAATAAAGTTGGTTTTATGAATGCATTCTCTTCCTCTCTCAGATTAGATATTTCTATCCTTTCACTTCTGTTATTGTCTCAGTAATTGAATTTGGTCAGCTAATGCTTAACTATGCTGCAGCATCTTTTTTTAAGCTCCTGTCATGTTCCTTGGTCAAAGGTTGTTCTTCCCACAGTACCAGTAAAGTCATCTGGAGAGATCTCTGTCCATCTAAAAGCCCAGAAATACAGGATTTTGATTTCATGCAATCACAGAATCACAGAATGTTTCCAGTTGAACGCTCCTGCCAGGGCAGGTTTACCTGGAGCAGGTTGCACAGGATGGTGTCTAGTCAGGTTTTGAGTATCTCCAGAGATGGAGACTCCACTACCTCTCTGGGCAGCCTGTTCTAGTGCTCCACTGCCTTCAAAGTAAAGAAGTTCCTCATTATGTTTAGATGGAATGTCCTATGTTCATGTTTGTACCTGTTACCTCTTGTGCTGTGACTGGGCATCACTGAAAAAGACTGGCCCCATCCTCCTGACAGCCATCCATTAAATATTTATGAGCATTGGTAAGATCCTCCCTCAGTGTTCTCTTCTCTAGGCTGTAAACAAACTCAGCTCTCTCAGCCTTTCCCTAAGAGAGGTGTTCAAGTGCCCTAATCGCCTAGAGATCATTCACAAAATTCATGGGAAGCCATGTGTCTTTTCACATTGCATTTGTTTGTTGGATACAATTTAGAAATCTTCTGGTTATTACCTTGACAGAATCCTATCCATCAGCTTTCATGAGAAGAATTTTTCCTCCTCTCTGTAACAGAACATGCATCTAACCTGTCCTAGCTGAAGGGATGGCATGATCACTGCTGGGTTAAATCTGGCTCATTCATCTTACAAATCCTTCACTATCCAGAAGAGAACAAAGCACTGAAGCTTTAACCTGTCAGGTGGGATAGGTTTCAAAGGTAAGCCTCTAGGACTTAAACAGAAGGCAGGCAATTCATTAATCTCCCAGCACTTGCTTTGTTAAACCTTGCTGCCTCCTGTACTACTTCTGTCATTCTGTCATGAAGATTTTCTCCCTCTGCTTTCTGAAGATCCCAGCTGTATGGTCTTCTCCCAGCACAACAAATAGACCTCCCAGCACAATAAATCCTGCATCCATATCTAACTCTGCCTGCTGCTGTGTTGCCATTTTGCCCAGATAGTCTCCAGTCAATGCTATCAAATTCCTTTGTCTTTAAACTCATTAAATAGACTAGCTCAAATAGCTACCCAATCCTGAAGGGAGTCTCTCTTGTTCACTTATACCTAGTCCAGTTTTGATCTTGCATCCTCTGCAATTTCTTTAAACAAAGCTTTTATTCTTTGCAAAAGCATGAAACCCAGATTCCACCCTTATCCTTCTCTACTCACCTACCGACAACTTTGCCAGCTCCAATATGTACCAAAAATCTTTTCACTCGCCTTCTGTCTCTCTCCTTGTTTTCCTCTCACTAAAACCTTTACTTTCACATGCTGAAGATGGCCATCATTCCTACACTCATCCATGTAAAGACCCCTTTCCTCATTCCCATCTTTTCATCCAGTCCACTAGTAATTCTGTGTTGGTCTTTCAGTGACTTTATTCAGACCTTCTTCCTTCTGTCAAACCACAGTCTTTCTCATGTTTTGTTATCCCATAGAAGCCTGGACATCATTTTAAGACAAGTCTGGCAAGTCATGACTAGGAAAGGTTTGATAGTATCCCTTACCTTAGCAGCAAATTGCAGCAGTAGTCTCTCTGCTGGGTATGCAATGCAGACCTCTTCTTTTGAATGTCCTTCTAAACCTTTGCTACTCACAATCTGAACTATGTTTTATTGACTATACTTACAAACTACTTCGATGGTTTATCTATCTCTAGCCTTTCAGCACAACAGAGCAAGTACAAAGATAAAGGCTATCATCACCTCCATTTTATATACTGCAGCATGTCTTCATCTTGAAAAATTCCATCATTATCCACTACAGTCATGTAGAAGATTAATTTCCTGTAGTTTACTGACCAAGCTGCTCATTGCCCATACATCTCCAGGATGCCTCTTCTATCACACTTCTTGTTTACTTTCTAGATTCATCTCCAACTAACCTACCTTTTCTTCATTCTTTTTATTGTCAGTTCCATCTTTCACTCAGCTCACAACTGCTCAAAGTTTTTTTCCCTATGCTGTCCCTGAGCTTGGGAGGAGGTATTTGTGAGCATCTACAAAGCTGCCTGATAGCTGTCTTTCAAATTCCTATCTGCAGCACAAAAACTTGAAGACAGGCCACTGGCATGATGAGACTACTGACAGACATTCAGATCAATTTTACTTTGCTTCCACACAATTCCTTTGATGTTGTACTGTTATTCTAGGTTTAAGACATGTGGCAAAGGGTAGGGAGAGCTTTCAAGTGGAGACCACTCAAGCCCTCCAGTAAAAATGTTTTTATTTCCTACTCAAATATTTCAAATAAAAACAATTACTCATCCTCTCAACCTCTTATACCATTCCTGATTTGTACAAACAAAAGAAACCTGTAGTATTATCCTGGCATTTCCTCTACTATAGAAAGAAGTAAGAACAAACACAGTCCAGGCTCTTCCTATGGCTCTGGCATGATTCTTGGGTCGCACCAGAATGCACTGCCACCATCGAAATTGATACCACATCTTTGATGGTGTTTTCAGACCTTTACTTAAGTCTGAGAGCCATAATGTTCTGCTCACTTGCAGTGGTTGAGGACCAGCTGCAGCAGAGAGGCCACGGAGCAGTGGCCAGTGCAGAGCAGGCAGGATCCAGTACCACACACTGACAGGCAACTTGTTTTGAAGAGAGCTCTCTCTCTCTCTCTCTACTTATCTCTCCATAGTTCTCCTCCTTTGTGATTTACAGTTTACACATAGCTGCAAAGGATATTAGTGGGAGGGATCCAGATGATGAACTAAGCTTTTTGTTGGTGACACTGGAGTTTTCAGTTAAGTTTATTCCAGGTAATAATGCAGCCTTATCAGGAAACCTCCCAGTCACTGTCAACAGCTAATGCTTTTGCATGCAGGCACTCCCAGACAGGGGAGTAATTTTACATTGGATGCTAGATGGCCCCTCCATGACTGATGGCATAGCTAGTGCAGACTGGCTCATGGCTGCATTTCACATGGATTCTGGTTTCTGATGCACATCACCCTACTGTCCACACTTGGAAGCAGAACAGAAAAACCTGCTCCTTGCCCATACAGAGATCTGGTTGATTTACTCCAGAGCAGGGCTTGGGTGCAAAACAACATGAACACACTGCAAGTAATTCAAAGGGACCCAAATTCATGCATGGAGTGGAAGAATGCCAAGAAAATGAAACAAATTTGCCCCATTTTCTTTAGATTGCCTAATTTACAGCTTAGATACAGCAGTTTCACAGGCAGTCTAAAAGGAAGAACATAGTCCAAGACCTGATTACAATGCAAACGTTTTAACTCAAGCTAATTTCTTGATGAAACCAGATTTCCTTTCTGAGCAATGAAAAGCTTGTTAAGCTCTGTGACCAAAGAAGCAATAGCTCTGTGAAAGTATAGCTGTAGGTATACCATGGCTCTTTGTAGCAAATTCTCAATTTTAAGCAAATTTACTTAGTATATCTTGCATGCTGTTATTCTACACCTCGATTAAATTTCTCACATCAGCCTAACATCTTCCCAGGTCCACTAAAATAAATATTTTCAGTGAACCACATTGAGCTCCAATTTATGATACCAGAAATCCTACCTATTTACATAGGATTAATTTTTGCACCATTTTCAAGCTTACCACACTTGGCATGGCAAAGCCTATACATGGTTCCCCGTGTTGCCAATGCAGATTCACACCACCCATACAGTGCAGCATTCCCATCCCTAAGTATTTCCAACAGCATGTTAATTTAACTTGAGCTACTGAAGTGTTTGCTTTTCATAGGTTGTTTTATTTTTTCTACATCTTAAGATATAAAAATAAAGTGCTTAAAAGTTCCTAAATATGTATAAACTCCCATGTTATTTCAGGCCATTCTCCACTGCAGGCAACCTCCAACATTCCCTAGAACCACAGAAACATTTGGGTTGGAAGGGATCTTTAAAGGTCATCTAGTCCAACCCTCCTGCACCGAGCAGGGACATTTTTTTTACTAGATTAGGTCACTCTGAGTCCTCTCCAGCCTGATCTTGAATGTTTCCAGGGATGGGTCATCTACCACCTCTCTAAACAACCTGTTCCAGTGCATCACCATTCTCAGTGTAAAAAATTTCTTCCATCTATCTTGTCTGTATCTCCCCTCTTTTGTTTTACAACCATTACCCATTATTCTACCACAATTTGGATTTCAATTAGAGAGCACAAGAGAGAGGCAATTTGTTCACCTTGTACTGTGTGCCTAAGATGGGAGTAGGTTTTGGAACATTTGTCTTCTATTTCAAAACCATGAAGGTAAACAACCTCAAAAATTAAGTTCAAAATAAAACCGAGTAGGGATGCACACACCAAACAGTGACCTCTTTTTGGAGAAGAGGTGCTGCTTATCCTGCTGCAAACCTTCATCTCTGTGTAACATGAACCAAGAAGAGTGGAATAATCCCATCCCTTGACCTGCTAGGTACAGAGAGGCAGAAGAGAGGCATCAGTAGGGTCTCTCAGAGGATGAGGATTTTATAATGATTTCCTTTAAGTAGTTAGTGTTTTGGGGCTTTGTTTAGTTGGGTTTTTAAACCACAAATGGGCAGACTGACCCTTGGAGAAAACACCAGGTCAAGCAGAAACAAGAGAAAACACAAGGATGCAGCCAGATGCTAAGGAGGTCTCTTTGGTCTCGATGGATGCTGGGACAGGGCAGGAAGAGTGGGACACTGCACATCCTGTGCCATACTTCAAGCCTTTTAGTACTGGTCACAGGTATAGACAAGATCCTGGAGATTTACTGGCATTCAGAATAACAATTCTTATGTTCACATGCTACCAAGCCTCACACGCTGAGGGCTATCACAGTTGAAAACATGGCAAAGATGAAACACCACAGAGCTCAGGGCTTTCTGCTTATTTTCTCAAAGGAGTAGATGTTTTGGTGCCACATGACTGAGTGCTTGATAGGCTGGGCTTGAGGAACTCACTATGCTCTCAGAAGGTATCTCAAGGTCACATCACACACAGCAGTGCAAATTCATTGTGTCAGCACAGCAGTGTCCCTGCTATTTCAGGCTTCTCTCCCAGAAACAGTACATGAAGCCACTCCTCTTGCAACAGTTCTCAGCTAACTCAGCATTTCTGTTCAACATCACTTATTACTCCTACATGCCCCAAAATTTCAGTATCAACACAGAACGAATGCAAAACAGTAGTTAGTACTTCAACACATTTCAAACTTAAGGAAAAAGATTAACTCCTCTTTCAAGTGGAATGGATACCTGTGTTCTTAACAGTGCTGCTGAAGACCAGTGCTGGGAAGGTTAAAGCTGAAGGTTTCAGTGTTTCTTGGTTACTTTCATTGAAAGGAGCTGGGTTTTGCTCAATGAGCACATTCCTCAGGTTCTTCTCTTGTATGCTTTGGAAGCCAGGGTTGGAAGTCACTGCTAGAAGCACAGGAAGTTAAGAATTGCTATTTTTTCAGCCTCCTGTCACCTCAGGGTCCTTCTGTGATAAACTGACCCAGCCTTGAATAATGGAACACCTTTTATAGCCTCATCACAAAACAATTTACAAAATAATGAATTAGTGCCCTAACCATGTCCTCAGCTGGCACTGCTGAGTCTGTAACTAGCTGTGCCCGTTTGCAGCAGCACAAGTTATGCCCCTGGTAATAAAAGAGTCCAGCTGCCTGAGGGGTCAAGTGCCCCTCTGGTGCCCATTGAAAACATGAGTTTTAAAAAACAGCATGGTGTACCTTATCCACTGAAATTAAACAAAGGTTTTCCACTGACTTTAAAGGTGGAAGGATTAAGAAATATATTTTCAGTGCTCACCTCCCTACCTAGAACAATATTAATTAAAGCTCCTAGAGGAATTTAAATTGAAATCTGGCCAGTCAGGAGGCAATGTTGTCCTGCATTGATTCAGTGTGAAACCCCAGCTGATTAAAATATTTCATAGTAATTGTGATCTACATGGAATGTATTTTAAAATATTTACCCTGTATCAAATATTTAACCATATTGGAAATGAAAAATAGTTTGCTAACAATTCTGAAGAGAAGAAACTCTATTTAAGGCCAGTACCTTAGTTTCTGGGGCAACATGCTGGTCACTGCCCATGATTCTGTCAAGTGTTGCAGGTTGAGTTCAAGCAGCACCTTGGTAACAACTGAAGTCCCAGGAAAAAGCCACTCTCCACTTCTTGCTGAAAGTCAGCTCCAGTCTGTACAGCTTCAAACTTCACTCTTATATTACAGAAGCCCCTAACAGAGGAAGAAGGTACCAAGTGTTAAATGTGAAAAGCCAGCTACATGGACAGTGGATGAAAAACTTGACATGAATTGACAATGTGCACTTACAGCCCAGAAGGCTAAATGAATCCGGGGCTGCATCCAAAGACAATGACCAGCAGATATAGGGAGGTGATTCTGCCCCTCTGCTCTGCTCCAGTCAGACCCCATCCAGAGTACTGCATCTAGCTCTGGAGTCCTCAGCATAAGAAGGACATGAGCCTGTTGGAGCAGATCCAGAGGAGGGCCACAGAAATAGTCAGAGGGTTGGAACACCTCTCCTATGAGGAAAGCCTTAGAGACTTGAGGTCGTTCAGCCTGAAGAAGAGAAGGCTTCGAGAAGACCTTATGGTGGCCTGTCAGTACTTAAATGGGGCCTATAAGGAAGATGGAGACAGTCCTTTCAGGAAGGCCTGCTGCAATAGGAGAAGGCATAATGGCTTTAAACTGAAGGAGAGGAGATTTAGATTGGAAATAAGGAAGAAATTTTCCACAAGAAGGGTGGTAAGACACTGGAACAGGTTGCCCGGAGAGGTGGTGGATGCCCCCTCCTTGGGAACATTTAAGGTCAAGTTGGACAGGGCTCTGAGCAACCTGACCTAGTTATAGGTGTCTCTCCTTGCAGCAGGGCAGTTGGACTAACCTCTAAATGTCCCTTCCAACTCTAACCTTTCTATAATTCTATGAAAGAACAGTGCACCAAATTTCATGTCAGATGAAGGACCACAAGGCAGGACTGTGCTCCATGAGAAGACACTGTTAAATCAGGCCAGGAAGCAGAAAGCAGGATTCATCTTGTCTCTCCTCAATTTAGGCACTATCTTCCCATAGCTTTCCAAGGTCTGCAATATATATCTTTTTCCTCTCCATTTTTGTTTCCAACTGCATATTTTTATAGGACTTTGCTGTTACCTATTTAAATACCAGCTTTAACTATCCCAGTGAATATTTGCATCTTATTTTCTTGTAGCTACTTAGAAGATTGAGCCTAAAAAGGAAAAAAATGCAGAAAATTTTATTTTTGCATTCATTTAAAGGTATTCTCTTCAAAATTAGAGTTGACGGAGGTTTTTTCCAAGCAAGTTTTAACAAGAAAGTTACAAGAAATTGTAAGAGGACTGCTAAAGGTCAGCATGCTATAACTAAATTCCAGCCTGTTAAATTACTGCTATATTATGCTTCCAAGAAAATCTGTACTCAACATCTGTTTTCTTTACAGGAGATCATTAGAACCAGACAAGCCGAGTCATAGCCTCATTCTGCACTTACCTCAAGCTTTGAAAGGACAAATCTGTCCCTCCCTAGATGAAGGACTAGATTCAAACCTGGCCTTGTTGGACTTGTTCACTACTGTGATGTTTTCAAATTGCTTTGGAGTCAGACATTACCCAAAAATCAGTATTAAGGAGGAAAACAGGAAGGTGAGCTGGAGACGGGCTGGCTCTGCTTCTCATCACTTACACTCACTGCTGTTCAGGCTAATTTTTTATCAGGTGAGAGCAGATTTCTCTCTATGACATAGCTGGCAAAAAACTTCCTGAAAAAAAATTGGTGGCTGATAGTCAAATTAGGAATCAGTGTGGATCCTGACATCTTGCTACTTCTCAAGAGGTCTGTACTCTAACATTTAAAAAAAAAAACAAACCCAAAGACACACACATCATTTAGAGGTCTGCAGTTACTTAAAGTTACAGAAAGCAACTGTTACTTCCTAGCACGTTTTAAAGCAAGTGTTTTCCAACACTATCCCTTTGTTTTTGTGAGATCAACACACAAAATATGGGGACATCTGGATTTTTCAAGGTCAATATGGTTGTGGATACAAATGCTACAGCAAACCCATGTCCAGCTCTGCAGAAGGACAGGCCTCTCTGGGCATGACCTGAAACAACTCGATCAGAAGCATTGCATGTTTTTCCCACTAGTGCTGTCACTTTCACCTTCCTCCCATCCCTCCTTTCCTGCCATTTTGGTCCCTCTTCCTTATCCTTGCACAAATGTGAGGTGAAGACTAAGACAGAGGTGAGTTCTCCTGGCTGTAATGAAAATTTTTGAACTGTCCAACTTCTATCAAGGTTATTACCCAAATATTTGATGCCACGAACAGAGATAAGTGTTTTCACAAGCAGGAATCCTGAGACTTATAGGAAAAAATGAGCATGAGTGTGCCTGGAACAACAAAGCTGCTTGCAAATTTGGGGCAACACCCTACCCATGGCTTACTGTACCTCCAAGTGTTTTTCCATCCCAGCCCCAAGAAAGTATAACCTGTGATAGGAGTCTGGCCAAAGGGTTATGGGGACATTGATTCAAATACATTCACTTTCTGGTTTTAAAGAAATGTCTGTACCTCAGTTTACTCAAATGTGGGATATTTATTTAGACCCCCAAATGGCTATAAAATTTAAATCCAAACATATTTTTGTAATAAATCTTGAACTGTGCAGTTCAGATACTGACATTTTGATCCCTTATTATTATTGATCCTACAGCACTTTAAGGAAAAAAAAAAGGTAAATAACAATTGAAGTATTACAGAATAGAAGCTAAACTGTAAAAAATTGGTAGGGCTTAATTTGACAGATGAGGGAGAGGACACAAAGCAGAACTCAGGAAACAGTGGGGAGGAGGAGGGAAGAAGAAAGTATTCTTCAAAGACGATTGAGATGAAGTTACCCACAGCTGCACGTGCCTACCAGGATGGGGCTTGGTTTATTTTTCAGTTACAGAGATTATCCACAATTAGTAGGACAGCAAACTCAGCAACAACTGCCCTATTTCATTAAGTAGCTGCTGAATTAGAAATTGTGATACCCAAAGTGACCATTTCCACACTGCACACATTGACTGGATGTAAAGTAGCCTCCCCAAGAGCCTGAAACTTCCTCTTAAATTTGCATTGTTTTCTACGATACCTTACTTTGTCTTTTCCTACAATGGAAAAGAAAGTTAAACCACTCCCTCCTAAATAAACTAACATTTTCAATAAGCTAAATGCAAAGAAAAGTGATACAATTTCAGTACTTCCAAGCTTTAAATAGAAGTGCCACTCTGGTTTCCCTCCCGTAGCTCTTTTTCATCATGAGGTTGTTTGTAGTAACATGTCTCAAACAGAGCTTAAGGGCAAGCTAAAGACATTATCTTTAGATTTTTACTTTCAAAAATGTGGACAAGACACAGTGGCATAGTAGTATACAGAAACAAGGACCTTTAGAAGCAAACAAGCATGAAGGCCCTGGGGACAGGAGAATCATACCTCACCTTTGCTGGCAGGCCTCCTGTTCAAATCCTGGGTCAGCAACAAGAGTTATTGACATTGCACTGACCATATAAGTTCCTTCTGAAAGTGGTGTTGACGTTTTTAGGCAGATTGCTAACAGAGAAGTGTTTGCAGTATCAATAGTGAAAGCAAAGCTTTGATGAGCAGAAAGTTTGTGCCATTCTTTGGTCCAGCTGAGGCATATCTGAAGCAGGCTGGGAAGGCAGGATGCAGTACATTGTTAGACCTGCTTTTTAGAGAAAGCTAATTGTAATGCCACTGAAAGGACCTTAGTTCTCTCACATTATGGTAGGAAGTTAAAATTCATGACCTTTGAAGATAAATCTATCTGGAGACCTGTTATTTTCACACAGATAAAACAATTACAAGGAATGGCCCTTTCCTTTATCCCTCAAGGAAGTTTCAAACTTAGTTATTTCTATGACAACAGACAGTGATATAAACACAGGATTATAACCTTCAACAAAGGATCAAGAAAAGGAAGAAATAGAACTTAAAGAGAGAAAAGCCTGCAAGAGCTGCAAAAAATGTAGACAGTTACTAATTTTCTTAAAATATGTACTTCTTCATGTTCCCAACAGGACTCGTAAGAACAGTACATCTTTTTGGTAAAACTTAGATTTCAAAGAGGGGAAAAGACAAAGGACTGTGCAGTAATTTTTGCTGCAGGCATAATGGATTCAGTCAAATGGGAATGCTGACACCTGGGATAGGCTGTGACAGAGTGCCATGCCTGGGGTTTTTACAGCTCAAAAAATTCAGTTTACACTAGAAAGTATGTACTTTTATTCTGCAAATATTGCTCTAGAGATGGGATTTCAAGCACATATGCACAAGCATATTTAAAATTACTCCATACACTTATGTACACTAAATGGAGATGAGCAAGTAATTCTAGTGTTGTCAAGCCAAAACCGATGTTTGAGAGAAAACACGGATCATAACTTTTAAAGTCTGCTTTGCTGTAAGCCAAGTAAGCATTCCCTTTCACCTATGAAGCCATTTGCATCACTCCCAAATGTGGTCAAGCCTTACTATCGTAACAGCTGCAAATCCTTTTCTGCTTATCCCGGTGTAAATAACTGCACAATGCACCACACAGTGCTGAACTGAGTCCCATACAAAAAGCAGGAATTTTTTTCTCATATTTTTCTCCTCTGTTTTTACAAGCAGGATCAGCCAGCCTTCTTGGCAGAGGAAGCCAAGGGAGCATCTGCCCCAGAGGGTGCCCAAGGGCCCATGTCCATCGAAGCCTGGCCAGGGAATGTATCAGGGACCATTTCAGGAGAGCTAACCCCAGCAGCCAAGTGTGGGTGACAGACTGAGCCAAACATACAAGTCCAGGGCTCAGGCAAATTCATTTTGAGCCTGTTTGCGTGTGCTGGCATGAGCTGCAGTTACTCCTTTGGATTGCCCTACAGCAGCCATTTCCCAGGAACATCTGTCTTCTTGGGTCTCAGCCAATGGAAGAATGGTTGCTTTGTGGGTTTTTTTTTTCTAATCACCATCCTCCCTTATCCCAGACACATGCTTCTGCATGAGACAGAGGAAGTAAGAAAGGGAAAGCCCAGCCTGTACAGAGACAAGGAACAGGTCTGAGGCATGACCCAATTATTAAAAGGATCTGAGAAGAGTCAGGTGTGTGGGAAGCTTCCAGCAAGTGAAATGCAAGCCAGGCTGTAAAGAAATCTCTGAGCCTCATAGCTAATCCAAGGCATGCTAAGAGAGTTAGGGTCACTCATCCTGGGCCATAAGCAATGAGGCCAGGAAAACCCTTCCTTTGTAGAGATAGGAGGGAGGAGATGCACAGCACGCTAAAGAACAATGCAAGAACATCTGCTTCTGGCCAAAGGTCTGACCTGTCACCAGAAAATTTGTCAGGAAGCCAGTAACAATGAAAGCAATGAAATAATTGGGTAATATTGCCTAGCATTAGAAGTGAAAGGAAACATCATTAAGCATCTTCTGAAGTTTAAAGTAACTACCAGAGCAGGAAAGGATTGAAAGGAGTACAGAGTGCAGAGGCCTGAAGACAGGAAGTTCTCTGTATCCTTCAGCACCTTTTGCCAAGAAAGATGCTGTGCCTCATTATTAACTGCTAGTATCACAGGCCCTGGAGCACCTTTTTGCTTTTAAAAAGGCCAAAAGTTGTCTTTCAGAAGACAAAAGCCCTGCACAATCTCACCTACAGTTCCCTGATGTGTTGGCAGGGCTGTACACAGGGAGGAAGATGCAGTGACAGCAAATAGAGCCAGGCAGAGCAGACTGACAGAGCCCAGAGTCATTAGAAAGCTAGCAGTGACAAATCCCTACATGCCTGGAGTTACTCTCATCACTTGTAATACTTTAAAAATTAATGTACTACTTTGCACAAAAATAATTCACCAGGGCTGATTTACTGTACAACTGTCAATGGCTCTACAGTGCTCACACTCTTCCCCTATTAAAACAATTCCAACTTCCAGTAAGGAAGGACATAAGAAAGGATAACTGTTTTCCAGTCCTTTTCCAAAGAAGTGGAAGCTGCCATAATATTTAACCTTTCCTCTACTCTTCCACTGACATGCACTCTGCTCCACCCCACCCTGCTGTTCATTCCCACACCCTAGATATGAAAGCAGATAAGGAGGTCCCCGGCTTGCCGCTTCCTGATGGTGAGTCATGGCTCTGAGTCAGCCTTTGTGTTCTAGGGAACCTGGAAGGCTTTGAAACCTGCTGTTGATTTTGGCAAAAAACACCTCTTCTTGCTTTGAGGGTAAAACAATTTACACACATCATTTTTGATCTGAAAATAGCTGTTGAGATGAAAACAGTGAGGGAATGACCAAATATTTTTCTTACACTGAAGTCCCTGCAAAGCAGAAGAGGAGCCTTCCTGTCCCAGGGCCCATTTGCACTAAAGTGACTGAGCAACAAAACACCTAATTAAGCCCTCAGGTTTCAGGCAGAAGATATTCACAGCTCCTGACTGTCTCTATTTTATCCACAGAAGGTAACACTATTTAAGACTTTGGATACAACCACCTCTAGAACAACTGGTTACCTTTCGGTGATGATGACCAAGAAAGGTGTCATCGCCTGATGGGTCATTGTTTGCTTCCCATAGTACCAATTCCAGCCCTGACATCAGTAAGTTGGCCTTCTCCTTGTTTTCCCTGGCAGATTCTTTCTAGCAAAGCCAGGCCACTGTTTTAAGTGCTCAGATATTAAAGAGTTTAGCACCAGGAGATCCAGATAGGAGAAGTGTTGAAGAAGTTTTGATAAATGAGAGTTTGTCCCATCTTAGTTGAGACATGCCAGTAACAAAGGAAACTCTGGAAAATCCATCTCTCAGGAATCCATGTGTGTCTCTGCTTAGTCCTCCTCTGTCTCCACAGACCAACCCTTTGTATTTATCTAGAAAAAAATCCCCTCATTCTTGGCAGAGAAAAGTTCCCATATTTTTATTAACATGTTTAAATATTACATCAGCTGCTCATCTCAAACATTCATCTACATCATTTTCTGTTTTCTGTGCCTACTTCTGTATCTGTTTTACAAAACCTTTAATTAAATTAATTATGCTTCAGTATACATTTATTTTAATTTCCTTTTGCAATTCTATTTGGGACATCTTTTGATCTCTTACGGCAATTCCAAACTACACTCCTTCCTCATATCTGTTTGGTAAACAGCTTTGCTTGGGCCAGATTCATTAGCATTTTAATTATTTTCTCACTCCAGGACTTCTCTGCTATCCCTTCTTCCCACAGTATGCCAAATTAGGCCATTTCTAGATTAAGCCCTAAATTCAGTAAAAACGCTCTAAGACTGTCATAAGTATGACAACATAAAGAAAACAGAAAAAGTTATCTGTAAAAAATACAAGTAATCCCTACACTTGTATTCCTTTAAGAGTGCAACCATTGTTAAAGAAATTATTTTAAGGAAATTCATTTTAATATTCTCTAATAGGGATTTTGCATGATAAAGCAAAGAAATTTTAAATATGCCAAAGTGCATGAAGGAACAATTGAAATATCCATTGTAGCAGTATTTTTTTTAAGTTTGCTTGAGTTAGTGTTGATAAAGGGAAAACCTGATGTGCTAAAACTTAGCAAAGATTTTAACCTTAATTTTAAACCTGTCTTTGAGAACAGAAAATAGCTTCAGTACTCTTCTCCCTACAAATCTCTTTCAAGTAGTTTCTTTAGAAAAATTACCTCAAAACATAGCACTGGCGTTAATTTTCCTACTTTTTTGATTTTAAATGCTTTTATTTTTAAAATTGGCCACTTCTTAGAATGGCTACACACTTTAAAAACCAAAGAGAAATGTTTCAGGTAACCAGAGATGTCATTTCCCCTCCTTCAATTCTGGTTAGACAATCTATGTAAAAAAAAAACAGTTTGCTCAGCTCTGCACATAAATAACTCCAAGAATTGACTGTGCATCCAATCCTAGAAATTTAGCTAAATGTTTGTCACAAAAAAAAATAAAGAAAAAAGAAAAAAAAAAGCTTCCCTCTTCTATTCATGTTTAGATCTCATTAACTGGTGACAGATATGGTAAGAGCATGCACACAATAAGATATGTGGGTCAGCTATCAAGTGATTATTTGTCTGATCTCTTCCATATATCACTACAGACATAGCACCATCACTAAGCTATATATTGGAAAAGAAATCCGCTAACACTAGTGCTAATTCCATTAAAAAATGACAAGCATCCTTAGCATAGTCAGCCTCATTGAATGATTTAGCACTCAGTGCTTATTGCAGGTAAAGCTTATGTGAGGACATCTAGACAAAAGTAAGTTTGCAATAACTTCAGACTTTATTTTCATTGACAAAATGACATCTCATCACGAAGAGAAAAATATGTGTTAAATCTCTAAGTATTCTATAAAAGAGTAGAGGCAAAGGCCTTGGTTTTCACATCAAGTGAAATCAAGGCTACAGGAGTTTAGAGTTAGACCTGCTGATGGCATGTTAAAAGCATCCAATGCTTTTACTTCTCTTTAGTTTTAATAAAGAAAGTCTGTATGGAACATTCTTCTCATGGAGGGTAGAAGCAACAGCAGTGCATATCTTTACTTCATTAGAAATGGCTCCATCAGACCACTTTGCTGCCTTTGCAGACAAATTCATGTAGAATGTAAGTTGCAAAGACAGGCCATTTATATTTCAATTAATCAAAGTTAAATTCTGATGGAAAATATTTAAGCAACATTAAAACACATGCATGGTACAACTAATTTTCCCAAGCAGGTAAGGTTTTAGTTTGCTTCTTGCTTCTTATCCAGAAGGACTATTTTCCAAGCTGAACCTCTCCCACATACATTCTAAAAAAGCACCTGTTTTCCTTTCTGCCAGTACTGTGGGAGCAGTGTGAACATTGCTCCACTTTTGTATCCTCTCATAACATTAACAGGTATATCAGGCTGGTCTAGCTGAACCCCTCAAGGATAAACAAACAGAGCAGGATCTGCCATTACAGGTTGAGGGCTGTAATCACTCCCAAAAATGTTTGCAAGCAGAAATCTTGTTCTTCTGCTCTCCCTTTCCAATTTAGTTGCCTAAAATACTTCAAGCAATTCCTCACAGGAAATTGATGCAGGGCAGCAAACAACATGTGAGACAATCTCATACCCATTTGGCTATGGCATCCATTTGGAAACGGACATTTCCAAATCTAAAACCATAGCCAGTCCAGTGAAAATATTATTTTCTTCCACCAATGAATTGAAATTTAAAGGAATACTTAACAATGTTAAATATCTTGCCAGGAGGTACAGGTTAGACTCATTACAGTGAGTTCTCAAAGAATTATACATGTGACTTGATTAACATTTTCAGTATAATTTATATCTGAAGATGAAAACCAAAATGGCTTTCTCCTGAAAAGCCATCAACTAGGGCTTCTTTCAGGCAGGTGACAATACCACAGTTCTGCCACTTCCTAGCAGTAATTTCTCTACTTTATATACTTCCATACTTTACATGGAAGAGAGATTACTAAATGGTGAGAGTGAAGGAGAGCAACAGCTTATCTTTGGTGGAACCAGCAATGTTCACCAGCAGAAGGATAGATTGAGGAAGACTGGGTATGGGAACCATGTGGGCTCTGTGTACAAACACCTTTGATTCATTCAGAAGCTATTCATAGACTGAAACAGGATGTGAAAGCAACACAAAAGTTACCAGAAGAAATACAACATTACTTCCCACAACATCTATGCAACAACAGTGGCCTGCTACATCTAACTCTGCTTTCCTAATATCCAAAGCGAGTTGCAGAAGTCTGCTTGTGACCCAGCATATATCATTTCCCACAGGCACCTGTAAATGTAGGACAGTGATATCAGGTATCTGTCCTACTTCAGTAGTTCGACCTAACTCCAAAAGGCTTATTTGGAGCCTAACCTTTCATTATACAAACAGGACAAAACCAGAAACTCAGCAGGAAACTAGCACTTCTACTTAGGAAAATAACTTACCAAGAATTAGCACATGGCCCAACACACTATCATCACATAAATCAAGATATAACCCAAAAACAGTGACATGTTGTTGATCTAACTGGGCTGTTAAAGCCTAAAAATGATGACTCTAATGTTAGATTTTGGTACAGGGAGTGGGGGAAATGATGGAAAAATAGAGGAAAGACTTACAAAGAGTAGGGAAAAGAACCAGAAATAGATAAGGAAAAATTACAGCAGGAAAAATGTCAAAACTAGAGGCTGTCCTGAAAGTGAATTTCCCTAATGAGAATGAATGCAAGGATGAGCTTAGTAAGCAACACCTACAAAAATCAAAGCGACTCTTGTGGGTTTGGGTTTCTCACACTTTCATCTAAGAGTCACTTTGAGCTAGGTCCTCAGAGCCCCAGGGCCACCTCCACAACTGTAGGCTTGTGAGACAAAAGCATCTACTAAGTACTTGCACTCAACTACTGAGCAAAGCTATCCAAAACTGGAAGTCTTCTCAGAGTTAGCCCTTGGGAAACCTACCTCACACCTATGCTTCATCAGAGTACTGTAGGCTTTATCCAACATGTATCTAACGTGAAGTACTTAAATAGTGTTTGGATAAATGAGGAAAGTTCCCTACACCACGGGGAGAGAAAGGAGTTGCTTTTATAGGAAAGGAAGGTTACCTTATCCCAGGATATCTATGTACTTTCAGTCTGGTGCTTGAGATCCCTTCAGCAATGGGGAAAGGCAATCCATGGGTGGTTAAAGCAGATACATTTAAAAAGTCAGGTAAGTATATTTCCTGTCTATTTTTCTCTTTCCCTGGAGGAAGATATACTAGTGGTACAGAAATTACCTTATTTTATACTTTTACTTACCCAAAGTGATTTTTCAGACTGTGGCTAGCATTTTCTGCAAATGTTTACATCATGTGCTTCAGGAATTTCACAGGATTGACATGCTAACTAAGATTTCTTCCAAGTTGCCAACGCATCTGGGTCAAAGAATTTCCCCAGTGCCAATAAGCAAGACTTAAAATCACTGCATACTACTGATGTGTAACTAGCACTCTTCAAGTTCTCCTATCTCTTGCACCAAGACGTCACAAATTCTCTTTTGTGGCCAGAGCCCATAAACTAGAGATGTAACTAAAGCTATAGTAATTATCACCAGTAAGATCTGTGATCGATTCTTAGTTTGATGTGGAAAGGTAAGTCCTTGCAAAAACCACTCTTCTGCTGTGATATGCAAGTCTCATAGCTTAAAAGAAAACAAAATTTGAGCAGAAGTAAGACTGTTCATGGTTTCCCCTCCATTATTTGCTGCTTTCTATTGTGCACAAACAATAGAGAAATTTACAAATATATTTTTATGCAAGCCCTTTGCAATAAAAATAACTCCTTTCACAATTCACATTGAAGTGCAGCAGGATTCTCACACAACCTTCCAAAATAACTTGCCTGAGTCTGAGCAGGTCTGGCTACCCCTCTACACTTTCCTCTCTCTAAACATTGACAAATGTCAATAACAGAGCTGAAGGAATGAGCATACTGCTCTATGTGCTCACGCAGCAAAACTAAAAAGGAGGTGGTTTGATGAGAGTGAATTGAAGTGATCCAGGCATTCCTTTCCAACGGTATTATTCATGACAGGTAGTATGCATTATTGCCCAGTGAATATACAATAATAATATAATTAGCTTTCACAAACAATTACCTTGTTGTCGTTTTTGATCCATGTTCAGGAAGCAGCACAGACTCCGGAGGGAAAAGGGTTGCAATTAACAGGCAGAGTTCACTGCTAGAACTGCATTAACCCTCTTATAGATACATTTTTGGATACAACAAGGAGTCAAATGCAGCCTACAGCAGTACACAGAGGAACACTACATTTCTACATTTATTAATATTTGCAAAGTTACTCATTAAATCCTGACTGAGTCCAATGGTGTGAACTAGTTTTATGCCTCAGCAGACAGATGATCCATCAACTACTGTTTACTGGCATCATAACACCACACTGAAAGCAAGCCACAGGTTTTATGGACAATAAAGGAGCTCCTTCTTCACCTTCTCAACTCCAACATTGCACTGGAGAAAGATCTATCATCCAGTCTCCTCTCATGCAAATACAGTGCAACTTAGGACTTCTGTGCAAGTATCTCCAACAATTGGCATCGTGGAGGCCAATTTAGTTCCCAGGTCAATAAATGCTGCTGTGCTTTCCTATTAACAATTCCACTGACAACTTCTCTGCATATAGTTCTCAGGGAACAAACCTTGGCAAATTTATCTTTTAATGTTTTATCAGAAGGCTACTCTGGCTTGGTATATCTGGTGGGGAAAACCTTAATTGGTATAACCATATCAATGATTAATGACACACCAGCATATCCAGTCTAGATATGATTATACTAGGTACAGCTGTTTCTAACAGGGAACATGTTAAAATTATTCTGGGAAAATAATTTTTTGGGGCTGACCCAAGAGAGACATTTGCAGCATTTAGTAAATGAATACAAAAAAAGTCAAAAAATCATCCTAGGCCAGTAGTATATCATTTGTATACAGGCATTGTGTTGTGAGGCCAAAAGCATTTCGAATCAAGGGATTAGGCACAAAAGAGACTTAATGCATTAACACATAAGAGAAGACTGGGAAGGGCCTTAGCAGATCCTTGTTTAGCACTGAGAGTACTCACTCACTACATGGGCAAATCCAGAAACCAAAACCTCTTCTTCCAGATTCAGAAAGGAGACCTTGTGCCATCAGCGAGAACATGCTACAATAAGGTGCTCAAAAGCCCATTCCATCAGTCTACATATGCTCCCCCATGGAGACTTCCATCTGTCAGCAAGGGACCCGACGCAAAGTGCACACAAAGGTGGTTTCTAATCCCATGTGAATCAGATCACTAAACCCTTTTCAATTATTTTCATTTTTTGAAACAGCAACCAAAAATATCCTCCCAGATCTGTTTCTAAATCTCTGTTTTGCCATCTATAATCACTTATTCAGAGGAGTATACTAGTGACAACTCTTTGGAAACTTTGAGGATGAAATTATGATTGAATTGAAGAATTACAGTTTCTAACCTCCCCCTTTTCCACTGTAGAGCCTAACTTCTCATTGTTTTAATTTAGAGGAGAGATTAGTAACAACTGTGTTTAGCCTCTTATCTTTGCTTAACAAAGAAAGTTATATAATATTTCAGGAAATGAGTTCAAGTGAAAAGAACAACCTTTTTTACAACACTAAATGCCTAGGAAACATTGTGGTTCACTTATTCTGACATCTTATGTTTACTTAGAACAGACATGGCACAGCAGTAAAAAGCAAATAAAACTTGAGCTGTAATACTGAAGAACCAGTCTGAGGTGAAAAATTATTTTCCTGCCTAATAAATTCATACAGATTTGTAAAGCTGCCAAAGCAGGTGTCACTTAGGATAGTAACAATTTTTGTGAAGATGCTGGTCTACTAGCATCTCAGTGGAGATGATTATGAATTCACTTTCTAGAGACAGGCGTATTTAGTACAATATTAAGAAAATAAGTCATCTAAAAAGTATAGTGATAGTCATGACAGAAACAGATCTGTACCAAAGGGAAGATCTCTGGGTGTTTCAGGATGTATGACTAAGTAGTAAGATACAAGAAATGGCAGCTATAGGGAGCACAATGCAAGAGCTCAGTACCATTGTTTTTGAAATTCATGTTTATCAGTTTTCCATGAATCACCAACTGCACTTTAAATACCAGTGCCTCTGTTCTTCAAAAGACTATAAATACACTCAGTTTACTTGGCTGTTCTAGAGAAAGCTGTGAAAAGGATGACATTTGCTTTTAGCATGTAACAAGGATGAAGAGTTGTCACAGGACTGAAACAACACATTTTTCTTTTTCTAGATGTGAGTGACAAAATACTTCTGCATGCTGTCACATTCCTTTATAATGGAAGAGAGCCTTATCAATCTGCTTGATAATAACACTTTTGAAGTTGTTTTGACTAGACTTGTTTCCTTCTCCTGACTCCAGCTTACAATACATTGTGCTAGTTATATTGGTTTGTGTTTTGTAACAGTTTGCTACCTCACAAGCTCAATGTGATCACCAGACCAATATTATTGGAAATTTAAATTCACATAAATCTATTTCAGTTAGTAGAGCCATACATAAAGCCTTTTGCAGGTAGTTCATGAACATCAGTTCAGATAAGGGAAACTTTTTCCTCCAAGTGAGAAAAGTAAGAAAGAGTTGACTGGCTTGTGCTCACTATTACACAGCAGGACCAAGTAAACTATCAATCCTCTCTTACACCACTTTCTCATAGGGAGAAAGAGGGTAGTAAGGGAGTCAAACTATTGAGCAACATAGATATGCAGAGGAGCTGCTGGAGAGCAGACCTCTATCTTGATCTGCAGGACCACTCACTTTCTTCCAGACTTCAAAGTCAATGCATAAAAAAATAAGCTTTGATCTTAGCAGACACCTTTCCTTTGCAGTGGGATGAACCTGAAATCCCAACACATCAACTTCATTGCATTCAAAGTCATCCAAGAATGAATTTGGACTAACGTATCTTTATCAAACATTTAAACAGAAAACAAATGAGTCTGTGCACAAAAAAAGACAGTTGCATATCAATCCAGAAGACAGAAAAAATTAAAAGCTAAAAACAAATACATGAGACTATATTTCTAGTGTTGTCTGAGGCCTACTGACATATTTGCTTGTTTTCTAAGCATTGTTAAGAGAAATACTATGATATGAAATACATAATCTAGTCTTATCTTAAAGGTAGGACAGAGTAAATTCTTTCACTTTCCCTCCCACTTCATAAACAGCCCACTGTCCATTCATTTGTCTAACACGTTAGCTTTAACCTTTAAATTCACAGGGATTTGCACTGGCTACTTTTGGTCCTTATTCACACAACTCCCTTGCCTATGAGACTTCACTTGAATTTCAGGTTCACAGTAACCAGAATTGCCATGTTTTCAGCATCCTTCCTATAAAGTATAATTTCAAAAGACTACATTTAGTTTTGTTTGAAGTGACCCTTAAAATGCTTCCTTATTCAATCTGACGTATCATAGAGCAAGTCAATAATATCACTGCACTTATGTGATTCAGGTCAGATCTTCAAAAACATAATGACACTTGGAACAGTGATAAAAGAAAGCTGTATCAGCGTGGCCTCGATGTACTGTACCAAGCATGCTTTGTAGGAGACAGGCACTGGAGTCTAAGTAGAAATGAATAAGGAATTACAAGAAAACTATACTGATTGTACATGTTTTTCCACCATGGATCAATACAGCTTCCAAGAAATCAAAGGCTTTGAAGAAAACCCAACATGCTGTGTGCATATTTCTGAAAAAAAAAAGAAAAAAAAAAAAGAAAATCAGGTAGTAGTTGTATAATACACATACATAAAGTCTCAAACGAAAAAACTTCAAATATTTGTACATATCCTTTGAGACAAACTACTTTTGGAGGCAAAATAGGTTCTTAAATATTTTAAAGTTATGTTCTATTATATGCTAGGTCTGAAGATTTTTGGTGGTTGTATTTGTAATAAGAATGGTAACTTAACAGTGTAACTCCTTTTTGTAGGCAATGTTTGTAGATGAGAGATGGACTTCCTGAGCACAGACCAAATGGCAGAGCTTTCAGGCTGTGGCTATCACTGTTCCAAGAGATGAAGCACGCAGATATCTTTACTTCCTGCCTTGACTGTTGGAACATTTTGGGATTTCTGCATTAGTCAGCATAAGTGGACCTTGTTTTTTTTCTCATTAATTGCACCATCAGGTTATATAATAAACAGCTGCCTCAGAGAAAGAGGAGTGAGAAGGGATAATATGGGGAGTCCAGTGTAATTAATTAATTGTAAAGAATAAAGGGGTTCCGGTTAGGCTGTTATTCTCTCTCTGGCTTTTGTGAACAGAAGGAAGTAACAAAAATAACATCTTTAGTATGCATCTAGTCACTAAAAGTCTGATGAGCTGTGATATTTCCAAGGCACATGTATTTACCTCATGTATGAATATTGAATGCATGTTCCTGTTCCAGAACCTCACAGTCTCAATGTGAGGACTTCCCAAGCCTAAGACAGAGACACAGATCCTGACCAAAGAGCTGCTTAAGTAAGGATGTGGATTCATGGTCATTAAAGAGAAACATTCAAATACAGACCCCAAGAAAAGGGAAGCACTTTCTTTCATAGTCACCTGATTTATCAGGAATATGTTTTTCCCAATTCAGGAAAGAATATTTAGTGCCTGAAAATATAGCTGAAACACCTAAGAGATTATTTGAACTGAAATACTCTCCTACATTCATTGTTTACTCCTCCTTCCTTCATTTGCTCTAGTTCAAGAGGAAGCTGCTGGAAATGGCAGGTTCTGATTTATATATATACATGCTTTTATGAACAGTGATATAAAATCCAGGCCTCTCACCCTATATGTAAGGAATTTTTCCCTTCTTTAAAATGAAAACTTTTGGAAGAAATCTTAATGGGAAATAAAAACATAATATTCTTCTGGGAACAGAGACTACTCACACCAGAGATCCAACCACCAGCTGCTATTGTTAAGCATCTTGTTGATGGAATTACAGTGAAGGCTTAGAAAAGAGGTCTCCAAACTGATTCAAGGGTATTAGATATCCAAATTATAATACAATCCATGTATGTTTTAACTCTTAAAAAAACCCCAAAGCATAAGTATGCAATTCAAGGACCGAAGGGCAAGGTTCATACCCATAAACAAAGCGGATTAATTTAGGAAACCAAATTGTAAATCTGTTCTCTACCTTACATTTTCTTTCCAAATCATTGGGGTGGTACGCATTTTCTCTCATAGAAGGTTTTGGCCACTGCAAAAGCAGAAAATCATCACAGCTGCAGAGCAGCACTCTACAGCATCACCAGGTAAGGGACCAGCTGCACTTAGCAGACAGGGGCATGTGGGGTCAGAGCTGGGACTGATCAAGGTGGTTAAGGTGGAGTAGGGGCTCTAGCAGATACACGATGTTTGAACTAGGAAAATTTTGGTTCTAGGCTTCATCTTTCCAGTTTTTGAGAGCGTTTTCCTTGCTAATGTAGATGAGGGATGCTGCTTTCTGTACCATGGCAATAAAAGTCACTAAGAGGGAAACTTTCAAATAGGCTAGTATGTTCTAGAAATGTGAATCTCACTGCTTGTCGGAGAAAGTTGTAATCTTAAATATATATCTTAGATACACTCATAAATCTCATCCAGAGTGGAACCAATTTCTAGAAAGGAGGATGAGAGGAGGGACACTGGAGGCTATTCCTTTTCCCAATTAAATCCTTCTGTCCTCTCCCAGCATCCTCAAGACCTATGACAAGCCATAATTAAATGGCTTGATTCAAGCTGAGAGGACACCAGTGGGCCACACATCTGTATGACCATAGAAGCCAGAAAGTGTGACAGTGAAAGGGCAGAAGAATAGGGTGAGAGTAATTTAAAGCAGGGAGGAAGAAACTCTCTCCCTTGGGAAGAGACCATCTGTGCACTACAAAACAGCCCTTGTGCTCTACTTGTTGTTGGCTTTCATCCTGCAGCCGGGCCATTGTGGCCACCAGATTTGTTGGATGCTCACTCAGCACAGTGCGGAGCTTGTGTGACCAGTACAGCCCCTTGGGCTGCCTTGTGCAATGAGTGGCATTTCCTGGCCATACTGTTCTTTTGTCCAGCTAGAATAAGCTGTGCTTTCTCATTTTAAAAGCATCCTTCTGTCACTGTGTTATTAAAATAACACCAATGTCCCTCCAGTCTATGGGTTAGTGGTTAAAATCTGCTGTCAATTACCAAGTAAAATGTGAATGAAATGAAGAACAAATTGTCTAACTTCATCAGTGTTGTTTTTCTCTTCTTCCCCCAGATAATAATACCTTAAAATAGAATGCCTTATTAACCACAGACCAGAAGGTTAATAAGTACATCAACAAAACAAATGTAGCAAATTAAAACAATGCATTAAGATTCATTAGTATTTCACTGTTGATTCCCAAACATGCTGCTATTGCTATTATGTTATTATCAGGCAATAATTGTTATGTCAAAAGATAGGACTCATATGGTTCAATGAGTTCCCCTGAGAGCTTATCCTCTATGAAAGTCAATCAAAAATAAGATTCTATAAGGAAAGATGTGGGCACAGGAGAGCTGCTCTCAGTGTACGTAGCCCTTGTGAGAGACTCAAGTGACTGTTTTAAATAAAAGTTTTTAAAACTTGGGAAAAAAATGAGAGCTAGGAAACCAGCAGTAAAATTATCAAGTTTGTTCACAACACGCAAAACTCCCATGCTTTTGTCTGAGCCACAGCCTGCACAGCTTCCAGCAGCTGCCCTGCGCCTGGCTCCTGCTTCCACTGAGGGTTTATTCCTATTGCTGTTGGGCATTTGTAGGGTTTGGTAGGCCATACAAATGAACAGAAACTTTAACTATAGGGTTTTGAAGCAACACTTGGATTACGTCACCACATTTGTATTTTTGCATCTCTTTCACAAGTTCATTATAAATTGCTGTCTGCTCCTTCCTTCCCAATATTAACAGCCCAAGCTGTTTTTCCTAGCTCTACCTCACTGCTCTCTCTGTTGATTTGGATTTCCCAGGCACACACTGCTTGTGAAAAGAGTCATGTAAGTTGGTTTCTGCCTTTGGTTTCTATTTGCCATCTGCTTGACTGAAAAAGTATCTTTGTCAGTTAACACACTGGGTCTGGTGTTTGCATTATTTGTTCCCTTCCAGAGGCAAGCTCAGAAATGTAGGCGGGCCTGCAAGGCTTTGTAGAGGAGGAAAGGCCTTTTTAAAATAACCCTTTTACCCAGCTAAGACATGCATTGTTCCTGCTCGAACACTACAGGAAACTTACTGTCCTGAAAAGCCTCTTTCCCTGTGTACCCAGCTGCTTTCCATGGCACTGCTTTATCCTAAAGCAGATAAAACTGTAAGCTTCCTCCTATATATAGATCCATCCTGTCCCTGGGCTGATTTGCTAAGGAAACCAGGGTCTGTGCTCATCATCACCTTGTTCTCCTCCTTCCTGAGCTGCTGTTGAGCCACTGGCCTATTTCTGTCCCATTTAGAAGAGAGGATAGAAGATTAAGTTCCCACACACTTCACATAACTGCAGCTGGGAAAGGAGAGAGACCTATTGATGATCCCATCAAGAGACAGATCAGCATGAGAGTCCACCCTTTACTAGGTACTGGGGAGTCCACTCCAGATGGGGTTTTTTTGAATGCACTGCTCAAGGAAAATTGCTTTAAATGGAACTTGCAGCTCAGCAGGCACAAATGCATCCAAACAAGTCCATAGGAAACTGCTCACAGGACTGCCTGTTTCCAGCAAATCTCTCCAGCTGAGAATACCAAGCACAGATGGGGCAAGCAGAGTGTCTCTAGAACAGCCTGAATGGGCAGCAGCAAAAACGGCACAAGTGATGCGTGATGAGATGTGTATTTCTGGATGACAGAAAACCACAGTCCTCAGGAGGAAAGGCTTCTGTTTTCCAAACTGTGTGAGGCAGTGGAAAGGGCAGGCTGTAAGATCATGGGTTAACAGCCAGATGAGCTGAGAGCAGGCATGCAGACTATATGCCCCAAGGTAGTCCTGGACCTGTGATTCATCCAACACCTACGACTGTGTCTTTTGCCATGCAAGTGGGATCAGTCAGGGCTGACGATTGACTTTGGTGAGCATTCCGTAGAGCAGCCTCCCAACCACTGATCTGCATGAACTAGTGGGTGCAAAGGCTCTGCGGGTGGCATGCAGCCTCAGCCCCACCATGCCAGCAGCACAGGGTGTTCCTCACACACCACCTCTTCCTCCCATTCAGCACAGGGAAGGCATGGCCATGCAATGGTGCCTGGCAACCTGCCACTGTCGCAAGGGATCTGGCAGCTTTGCCAGCAAGCTGGGAAACAAGCACACATTTCTTTTGGAGGATAAAGATAAACCACCCCCTGGCCGTGCGTTCAAGGGGAAGAACAAGGCAGCCACACTGAGACAAGATGCATGGGCCAGGGATAGGAGCAGTCCCCTCGTGGTAGACCAAGAATTGTCCCCAGTGAACAGGTCATCTGGAAGGTGACATAAAAGTGGTGTACCAAGTGCTTCTGACAACCAAGTTATCCCCTACATGAAACACCCTGGATGTCCCTACACAATGTGGCCATTCACAGGACGTAAGGCAGCGTCAGCTGTTCCTGAGTATGTCCACTGGCAGATGTAATTCACTGCCAAAAGAATAGAAGGTCATTTTGATCAGAATGTATCTTCTTCTCATATGCTTTTCTCTCAGCCATGGCTCACTGCTCTCTCATTTTGCCTGGAAGAAATATACACTTCAAACATAGCACAGGTCCAAGATATATTATTAAGATATAATGAACCACATTTTTAGAGAAGAAAACCCATCAAAGTAGCATCTACTGTCACAGTGTATAGTTTTAAAGCAGAGGAAGAATACATCTCCTGCAGGAGACAAAGTTGTTTTCCAGGCTCTTTTCTCCCTGGAGTGTGACTTTGCACAAAGACACCACAGTGGGCAGCAGGCAGCTGGTACAGGATGAGTGATCAGGTACTGTCACATCAGAGTAACAGGCTCTGAACCAGCCCTATGGTGCTTTACTGTAGAAGAAGGTGCACACCCTAAAAGGTTTAGGGACTTGAAGGACTGTTTTTGCAATCAGCACTTTGAAAAAACAACAAGTAAACAAAATTAAAACTAGAAAGTAATTGTTAGTTTTTTCTCCTAAAAACTGAAAGAAATACAAGAATGGGGGAAAGTATAATTTTGTGTTTCAACAAGCAACAGCCTCAAGTCCTGAGTATCTGGAGGAGAAAATAAATAAATAAAAAGTAAAATAAAAGAGAAGGCCCAGGATAAGCAACCCAAAATTTACTTTGAGGGTTGTACCTTGTTTACAAGGTTCAGCCAGGCACAGTCTGAAAATCACTTGGGGTCTGCTGTGGCCCCTGGTGCCATAACTGTGCCGACAGCAGAGGGAGCATTAAACTCATTGCCCACGGTAAAGTGTGGGGAGTGATACCCATGTTCCTATAATCCTTGTATGGGTAGGATGAGCTCATTAGCCTTCTGGCAGTCATCCTAGGAGAGGGACAACTCTGATTCCAAACCTGGGCAGATGGAGCTCCGTTAGCCCTCTAAGGCCTTCCATCTAAGAGGTTAAACCTCTGTCCTAAGGACCTTGCTGCCAGCATCCAAGCTTGCTAGGCCCTGGCAGATGAACCTTAGGACTAAAGGGTGGGTCCAGCTCTGCGCATGCTGTGTCTCACCTAAAAATAATCCATTGCGCAAGCTCGAGGGTGCTATCTGCTATCCTCTTTTTATCAGCGCGCTTGGAAAAGGCGCTGATGAGGAGCATGGATGGAGCCCTCCTTGGATCTTCGTTTGCGAAGCCTAGCCACGACAAGGTTCAGCCAGAGCACAAAGCACAGAGAAATCATCTGGCTACAATCACTGTATACACTTCAGCAGTCTGAAAATGAGATCTAGACCAATAATAGTCAAACAGCTTCCACAGGGAAGTTTCTTATCAAAACCTCCTGACTGCTCATCACCAACACCCAGGTTATGCTTTAATAAAAATTGCACTCTTCAAAAGGCTAGAGAGCTCTAAGCATGAGCTGCACCTGCCTCCCCGTGGCCACCCAGACCTCCTCACCCATGATGGCAGGCAGGCTCTTCCTGGGAACATGAAGGAAAAGGAACTATACAAATAGGTCCCTGTGTCATGGCCTTGACAGCTCATCACATATACTTTCTGCTTGTAAATACATGAGAAGATTCCATGTCCTCCGGAGATCTTTATTTCACTGGAGCACTTTTGCTGCTTGATGAAAACTGTGCCTTGCAGGCTGTCAGTTGCTGAAGCTGGAAAGTCACCTGCCCTGGGAAGTCAGATTTCAAGTTTCAGCTACACAGATAAGGCAACTGCAGAAGGTCTTAAAGAAAAATGGGGAAAGTCGTAGTGCTGCAGTTAAGAGACTAATCCACTGTGGAGATTCAGCCATCTGCCTTGGCACTACCTTGCCCCAGTCTGGAGGAGGCAAACGTTGTAAGTTGAGCTACACATGCCTCAGTCAATTGCTTTATTTCCAGCCCTGGTTAGGAGCATTGTATTCTGTATGGAGCAATGAGTTAAGTCGTGAGGACCAAGACATTTTTAAAAAGCATTTCTATGTATTTATGTACAGTAATTAAAGAAAAACAATTCTGCCACTGGCATGCAACCAAGGCTTTTGAGAGTTGTTTGTATGAATCATGGAGCTAGGTCAGAAATTACCTTAAAAAACCCTTACACTTTTAAAAACACAATAAACAACAGCAACAACAAGAAGTTAAAAAGGTATTATATCCTACAACTATTCTTTTTGCAGGAGTAGAGAGGCCAGACCTGCAATCACAGCTATGGTCAGCGTGGGAGTGCCTGGCAGCTACTCCCACTGCAGTCAGCAAGACAAGTTACTTCTTACGTGTCTAGCAAGACAGTGTCTCCTACAGCCTGTCTTTACATCTTTTGTGGAAAGCTTCTAATAAAGTAGAATTCTAAAGGTTGTGCTCCGGCAGGGGAAGCCCAGCCTAGAGAGATGTAGCTTCTGGGTTTGGGGCACAGTGCTCAGTTTTGCAGAAGGTCTGAAAGGAAGTGTTTGGATATAGCTACTCTTCCTGAGAGGATCATGCTGCTATATCTATCATCTGTCAATCAGCAATGCTTCCTTGGGGAATGTTCATTTTGGCTGTGAATGGCATTATCCACTTCTCACTGTCTCCTATATACATTTTATATACAAAATCATCTGTCCTGGAAGAATCATAGAATCACAGCAATGCTTTGGGTTGAAAAGGAACTTTACAGATCATCTAGTCATGCAGTGAGCAGGGACACCTTTAATGAGATGAAGTTGCTCAAAGTCCTCTCCAACCTGACCCTGAATATTTCCAGGGATGGGGCATCTAGCACCTCTCTAGTGCCAATGTTTCACCACCTTCATCATAAAAGTATTTTTTCCTTATATCTAGTGTAAATCTACCCTCTTTTAGTTTAAAACCTTTATGCCTTGTCCTGTTGCAACAGACCGTGATAAAAAGTTTGTTTCCAACTTTCTTGTAAGCCTCCTTTACATCTTGAAAGAAGGTTTAGTTCTTCACTGACAGTTTCAGCTTTGTGAATTAGCTGGGCACTAAAACACCAGTTTTCTTGTAATCCTGCAGTAAAACTTGCACCGTCATAATAGTAAAATTACTTGTATATATAATCTTGAAGTGAGGTTCAGTCTGAGGTTCTTCTCAGACTCTCTGTTGTTACTGATCTTTATTTACACCTGAGTGCATATGTGTTATACTCCTACTATATGGCAGTTCAAGGCAAGTTTTTCTTCATTTGTGATGAAACATACCTTTTGTCATGTCTCATTCAAAAGGGAATTAAGCACTTTGCTTTTGCTATCTAAAATTTTCTTTCTAATAGAATTTTATTTTTAGTACAATTTTCACCTTCTCAAATCTAAATCTATGCAATGTTTACTTTCTTCCCAAATATTTTTAATTACCAGTTCAGTGCTAGGAGTAGTAATGTATACAAAACAAGATAAACACACAATCTCCTTGCACCCAAACCCAAACAGATGCGCATACTTTCTCCAGAGTATCCCTGACCAAGACAGAGACCCTGCCAGAGAGTGCCAACACCAAGAAGATGCAGATGCACCTTGGCTGTCTTAGGGTTCTGGCTGAGCAAGATCCTGGCAACATCCATTCTTTTTGTCTGCTGAGTTGCTTGGTTTGGGATAAGATATGCATGCATGATGTAACTGTTATATGAAGAACTATCACTTGTCTTTCTTCCTGAGATCTGTGTCTTCAGTTCCCTTTGCAAGACCCAGCTTGCATTCAGCCCTGGGAGACAAAAACCTGAACACAGGGAGTGTCTAAGTCATCAAATCTTCTGACAAGGATAAATAGGACACTCATGAAAAGAAGAAAGAAATACTTATGCACCTGTGCTTGGTGAGTATATATTCTCTGTGAATAAAAGTAGAAAGTATATTTTAAAAAATTGCCTCTTCCTAACAAAAGTATTAGAGTTAGTTCTGGAAATAGGTTCTTAGACAAGGATAGCAAAATCCCCCTGGATTTTTCCCATGCCATGGTAAGGGAGTTTCAGCAGGAGTAACAGGTTATACATTTGTAAATACACATAAGTAAATTAATTATTTACAAGTTACTACGTATATTGTAAGCTGAAATAACAGACTTCAGGCAATGTTTGACACTGACTTTAAAATAAACTAGAGCACAATTTTGAAGAAGAGTTCAGCCAAACATTTTCAATATGTCAGACAGACTAGGTTTTGCTCTCTCACTTCCCAGAAGACTCTCTAATTTCCAGGGGAAAATCACACGTAATATAATCCTTTGGTAAAAAGGACAGACCTCAGGATGTAAAGGAAAGCAAAATTTATTCCACAGGCAAAGGTTAAACAAAAAATCTTCTATTAGAAAATATATCCAATCTTCAGATATTAGCAAAAAGAGGCAATTACAGCTACAGTAAAAAAAAAAAAAATCAAACAAACAAACATGTTTTTTTTCTGGATAAAGGTAACATTCTGGTCATATAATGAAGTGAACTTCCAGCCTTATTTTTCCTTTTGTTATTATTTATTATTATTACTTTTTAAAGAGCTGAATAAGTGGTATAGGTTCTAATTTCTCCCATTCACAATCTGACAATGAGCGTCTTTTTTTTTCCTGCAAGTGCATAATTTCCCTATCTGTCACAACTCTAAAGTCCACACGTAAAATCAGCCTGTGAAGCAGCAGGATGTGACAAGCAGCTCACTTTTATACACCAAGACCAAGCTTCCATATTAAAAAGCATTAAAACATGCCCCAAACCAGAACTGATCCAACCATAAGTGTAGTAGCTTTCAGCACACAGTGGTACCAAATGAAAACATATTTTCCCGCCTAGGAAGGCAATTTTTCCACATCAGCATAGTGCCTTCATTGTTTTGGCAGGAGCAGATTTGTTGTGCTTCTTAACCTTATTTCTTGGATGTGTGTGTTCACTGCATTTTATCAGCGAGAACGCTGCTTTTCAGAGCCTGTAACCTGATCACTTCCCAGGCAGCCTGTAATAGCAGTCATGCCCTAGCTCATGATTATCATGTGTGAACTGCCACTTCTTTGGGTCTTTAATACTAATTAATGAACCAAATAATAAATTAGATTTAAAGGGAAATCTTTGGGGAGGGAAGAACAGATTTGATTTAATTACAACAACATATCTTGATTATTTTTTTGTATTAATACTAAGAATCTGTAAAGTAATCTTTGTCCTAATAATTAAGATCATTCCTCCCTACAGGTTATTTCCTGCCTGAAACCATGGCTGTTGCTGTGTGAAGGTGGAGGGCTGAGCCAGGGAGAGTGAGAGGAGGGAGACAGTCTCTCATCACAGCATTGCCCACCTCCCACACAGGAATGCACGCACTTTGCAACAATGAAACCTTGTTGATGATTGCTCCAGGATCACCTGCAATCCTGCTTTAATACTATCAGCATCTGTAGCGTGGGAAAGCCAGTGGCCATGCCAAGTTTCTGGGGTGTCAGGAGGAAAACCTGGAGACTCTCAGAGCAAAGCAGCAGAGCAGAACATCGGTGCAGCTTCCCTTGTCTCCTGCGTTTCATCTAGCAACTGTGAACTTACAGACGAGCCCCACAGAAATGCTGGGACAAGCCAAAATTTCTGTTTCACTGCCCGCTGGCAGATATGACCATTTTTTGCCTTTGAAACTGGTATTCCCATAAAGACTACACTGGTATTCAAGAAGCAATTGGGTAAAACTTCAACTATCCTTGCTCCTGTATGATGGACTCTAAGACTTCTCAAAAGAACTTCCCATCCATGCTGAGGCACATAATTACTGAACCATGTAATATTTGCACTGTTTCCCTAGAATGATGCTTACACGTTTTGTAAGGAAGTGTGCACCATAAAGTCAGTTTTATTATTATTGTTATTATTATCTCAGTAATTATTATTAAGAACTGCTGAAAGATGAAGTATAGTTCCTCAGGAGTGTGAATAGTGTTTTTTTTCTCGGGTTTCAATGGTCTATATAGTACCTGCAAATGAGGGAGAGGAACAAACCAGCTGCAGGAGAGAAATAGCTGCAGAAAAAGATGAACTTATTAACTGCAGCACCACCAAGTGTCAGCATTGAAAACATCACATGTCAGGGGACACCCACTTTTCTACCGGAACCGCAAGAAAAAAACTTCTTGGCATCTAAATGAAAAGAGTTTAATTTTTTAAATTTTTGAAAAGCTCTGTCGATGTCTGGAGCCTTCTTCCAAGTGTCAAGAAATGTTCTGTTTTGTCAGGGTAATATTAGCACTTTCAGAAAACAAAATAGAGTTCCTATTGATAAGGGAATACTTTAAATAGGGATTTAGATGTAAAACTTCTCAACATTTTGAATGTGTTCATATTTGTTAACTATACATACAACTAGTCAGCAGCTGCCATATGCTGCGATGTTTGCAAAAGTCACAGCTTTCAGCAAGGGTGAGGACTTGCTTTACCTAACAGGGACAGGTGCAGTACATGGCAACCAGCAGCTGGATACTATTGCAGAGAAAAATCTTTCTCCTTTTTAAGTGTGTTATATTATTGTAGGTGTGTCAGAGCCTTGTAGACATAGCTTCCTTCTTGTATTAGAGGACTTGATTTCACCTGGGCCTGGACAGTCACATTCTCTGGTCAGAAGGCACAGACTTGTCTGGGCAGGCTCTCAGGGCTCTGGATCAGAGGAGATGTGGCATTGCCAGCAGCCCCAACAGAGCCAGGGACATGCTTTTGCCTTGTCAACAACTGTCAGGGACTACGTATCTGTGACACCACCACCTTTGCTTTCTCAGGGTATATCAAGCAAAAACAAGGATTGATGGCTTTTTTGATTTCTAAGTAATGTGAGAGTCTCAGTCCTTTACTGTTAGCATTTATCTACAGATATCTATACGTGCTGCACATATCAAGTCAAAATAGTGTCCTGCTTCTCAGAGCTGACTGTGCTGGCTGACCCAAGATCAAAATCTTCAGCATCATTTGAGAGACACAGGACTTCCAGGTAAAGCAAAGAAACCCTCATAACCTACGTATTCCCATGGTACATTTTGACAGCTATTTGTGATTTTCACATCTGGATTGGTCTCGTTTGCCTGCAGCTGCACTCAGCTGTTCACACCAGTGCTGGTGGCTGTAGGTGCCCCTGCTGAACATCTCTTCCCTGCCAGGACTGTGAGAAGGGTTGCTAACCCTATGCTCAGCTCAAGGCTGCTCTGGCTGCCTGATCCCTGCAGCAGGCTGCTGCAGAAACACATCCTTGACCTTTGAATTAATTATGTCATGTTTGCAAGTGGGACATAGGCTCCCAAGTCACTTATGCAAGACTGAAAACATTACCAGAGCTATGGATTTGATGGGTGGACTGTTCAGTGAATAAGGAACTGGCTGGATAGTTGCATTCAGAGAGTAGTGGTCAACAGCTCGAAGTCCAGCTGGAGATCAGTGACAAGTGGTGTCCCTCAGGGCTCCATACTGGGGCCTGTATTGTTTAACATTTTTATAAATGATATCGACAGCAGCATTGAGTGCACCATCAGCAAGTTTGCAGGTGACACCAAGCTATGGGGTGCTGTTGATAAGTTGGAGGGGTGGCGTGTCATCCAGAAGGACCTGGACAAGCTGGAGAGGTGGGCCCAGGTGAACCTCATGAGTTTCAACAAGACCAAGTGCAGGGTCCTACACCTGGGTTGGAACAATCCCCACTATCAATACAGGCTGGGGGATGAGATGATGGAGAGCAGCCCTGCAGAAAAGGACTTGGGGATGCTGATGGATGAGAAACTGGACATGAGCAAACAGTGCACGCTGGCAGCCCAGAAGGCCAATGGCATCCTGGACTGCATCAAAAGAAGTGTGGCCAGCAGATCGAGAGAGGTGATTCTGCCACTGTACTCTGCTCTAGTGAGACCTCATCTGGAATACTGTGTCCAGTTCTGGAGTCCTCAATACAGAAAGGACATGGACCTGATGGAGCGGGTCCAGAGGAGGGCCACGAGAATGATCAGAGGGCTGGAACACCTCTCCTACGAGGACAGGCTGAGGGAGCTGGGATTGTTCAGCCTAGAGAAGAGAAGGCTTCGGGGGGACCTAATATTGACCTTCCAATACCTAAAAAGAACTTACAAGAAGGCACAAACAACAAACCCATGGCAAATACCTAGAATCACATCACTTGTCCTGTTGAAAACCTTCAGTGAAAAATGGGCAATGTGTTGCACCCACTACCAAATGCAATGTCACACAGGAAGCCGTTCGAGGGTGAACAGCTACTCAAATGATCATATAGACCATTAAGGTCTTTAGATCTGTAACTACCAACACCAAGCTAACTGCGTTAGGCTGCATCAAATAAGCTGCTGAATGTCTGAAATCAGCTGAGGAGAGATTGCAAGAACACAGTGTAAATCTGGCTCTGCAGTCGTCGTTCTCTCTTATTTTCCTATAGCATTCACAAAAGCATAGCTGCACTTTTCCAATCCCAAAATTAAAAGCAAGAGATTCATGCTCATAACACCAACCCTCAAATGATGTCATGGGACTTTGCCAAACACAGCAGGAAAGATAACTCTGTAAACCTTGCTTTCTTAAGTTCTTGTGTTATACTTAGTCTTTAAGAAAGCTCAAGATCACCTACAGTTTCTGCAAAATAAGAACAAGACATTCAGATTCAGCCTTGAACTTGCCTCAAAGTATCTTACAGACCAGTGAGGGAAATGCGTTAGTCAGTATTTCACACCCCCCTAATCCTATACCTGTCACTGCAATCTCATAAAAGGGAACACAAGACTTGCCTGGAAATTAAGAAAAAAGGCATTAAAATCACTTCATATGTGACTGTTTTGGAGCTCCTCTCAAGGAAGTCGCTGCTGGCAACTGTTTTCCCTAAACCTGACCTGAACTCCCCTGTTGCTCAGGTAGTTTGACTAAGACCATTAAATGTCTTCAATCTATCTTCCCCTTCCCTCAGGGAGACTTATCACATAAAACAGGAAGGATGCCTCCATAGTATATTTTCCAAACCCTAAGCTGAACTGTAACTGCCACCCTACAGATACTAAACACCTACGGCTCCTCCAAGTTTAACATCTAGGCATTCACGTATGGTTGTATCAATCTCGTGGCTTTGCAAAATATAGCAGAAAATTTGCTTCTGCAATATTTTTTTTTCCCAGATCCTAAACTTAACCTCAGCCTTGACTCCTCCTCTGGCTCTATGGCACCTCAGGTTTTACAAATAAAGAAATTCTCAGGGCCAGTTCACTGCTTCTGTCTGAGAAACCTGCCAAATGCAAGAGGAACACGTCCTTGCCCCTAAATCTTTCTTTCCAAACTTCCTTTGTGCTCAGCTTTCCAGCTTTGAAATCGTCCAAGCCCAGATACTCGAATTTTCTGTAATGTTCCTCAGCCGCGACAGGGTGTGCTGCTCTGCCAGGGGAAAGCCTGGGGCAAGCCAAGCTGAGGGAAACAATCCTTGAAGGGTCCAGGAGGCACCCCTAAATCGGTGGCTCTTCCCGGGGTGCCAGGGGTCGGAGTGGGCTCTGTCCGGTCCGGTGGCTCTCCGCAGGGTACTGGGGCTCTGGGCGGGCTCCGCCCAGTGGCTCTCCTGCTGCCCGGGAGATGGAGCTCCGCGCCCGGCTATGCTCCCCGCGACGCTCGGCACCGCTCCCGCTGTAAGGCGCGGGGACTAACGTCCAGAAGCCCAAATGCAAATATACTGCAGTTATCTAGACCAGAATCTGACTGCTTTATGTCGGCTTATTACTTCATAGTAATTAGTTGTGGTGCATGAAGCCCTATGAGCTGATAGCAGTAGATCTCTGACATGTATCTCCCATTTCAGCCAGTAGCAGAAGTGAGCTCCAATCACAAATAAAGCAGGGGATGAATAATACTGAAAATACCATTTTCAGTCGGTAATGATCTGAAGAAGAAAGGGAAATTTAGCAGGGGAAACGGAAACCAATACAGTTCTCATGTGGTGACAGCAAAGAAAAAATGTGATATTCAGATGTGAGGAAAACAACTCAAATTCTACAAAAATATATTGACATTGATTTTTTTTCAAGGGGCAAATTGGATGAAATACAAGGTGTTAAAGTTGTTTACCAAGTTAAACATTCAGGTTCAACATCACAACTAAACAGTGAAATCACATGCAAAACATAACCTTTAAAAATCACTTTAAAAATGAAAGCTAAATTAAGAAAGAAAAGGGTTTTTCACCGAAGCATATGTGAATTAACATCATTTAATAAGCCAGAATAAAATGAGTAGATGTCTTCCTGAACCACAGACAAAACCTCAAACTGGAATAGGTGATTGATAAGAAATGAATGACAGATGGACCAACTGGAGGATTGTGTTTAATGTAATTAACATTAGCACTTACTGGTAATGGTTAATGGTCCTATACCATTACACAACCTAAAACAAAGCCTGGTCAGGGATGCATCAAAAGATATGAAGTGAACCCTGAGGCTTAAGTGCCATTTGGATCATGTTGACATTTTCATCAGTCTTCATGAGAACATACAGCTATTGGAGAGAGTTATGAACAAGTTTCCATCTTGTAATCATTATATTTCTGAAATAACTACCCTTTTCCACCAAAATATCATATATGATTAATTTCTTCTTGTCTATCTCTAACTGCTACTGACTCTGAAGGATTTGCACCCCTTCGGCTGTCATTCAGCAGCAGGAACCTGTCTGAAATCACTGCTTTGGTTTTTTAAGACAGGAATTTGCTTTCACTGAAATTCAGCATGAAGCCAAAGAAATCTTTAACATGTACCAGATATAACTGTAAAAGGTAAAAATGTTCATGTCACTGGAAAACTCTGGATTTTCTACTAAAATTTTAAAAATGTATTTCTATGTGAAGTTGCAAAACTGCCTTTTTTTCAGGCCAAAGTACAGCTCCATTCAAAGCAAGTTGATTATCTAGTCAGAAAAAAGCAATTATAAATAATAATTCCCAACAAACCCCTTTTTGGTCGTAAGTTCTTGCCTTTCAAAGCATAGCAGTGTTTTAGCTTGATAAGATAGACTTACTTGAGAAAATGGCAATGTGCTTGTAGGTAATAGGCAGACTAAGATGACATTCACTAGGTATGATGATTGATCAACTTTTAGCCTCATCATCATGCTTGAGAACAAAATAAAATATTATCCAGGAAAGATACTGTTTGAATTCTTTTAAATTCACAAACTCAAAGCCAGTTTGTTAACCTAAGTTTTCCCCTTCCTAGGGCCTATCTGTAGAACAGGTTTTTTCAACGTCATATTCTGGTAGGCATTATCATCAGGATGATGGTGGCACTGAAGCTGATGTAAGGGTGAAAAGACAGAATGTCAATATAGTTATTTATTCCTGTCAAACTACAAACCAGAATGCCACAATCTAGTGGCACATTTTTTTCCTGCATATGATTTATATTATTTGTACCACACATTGTTATCCTTCAATACATATGGATATACATATGCATATATGAATTTACTTATAAACAATTAGATTGAAGCACATGGAGCATTGCTATTTCACGTCTAGAATATGTGAGGAAGATTTTCATTCAGACAAATGCAAATATGAAAATAGATTTCTAAGGGAAGTTAGCTTGGTTATTTTCATCATCTAATAAATACTTGCTCTACGCAATAAGAGGACATCTCCATCTTCTCTGCCAGAGAAAGAAAAAAATTTTTGCAAAGGAGAAGGTGGCCTTTTTTGTCACTTTATTTGCTGACTTCACAACAAAATATCCATGCCATCTTCAAGGATATAGCTAATGAGATGATCTGAGGATGTGCTCAGATATTACTGCAATTCCAGAGCAGAACTGAATGTCCATAGGCAGAATCCTGGTCCTGTGTATGAACAGCGTGGTCCTAGATAACAGAGGAGACCATTGAGGGGACACTGATGTTATTGCTGTGATCTTCAATGGCCTCTGCAGACCATGGAGCACAGTGGCACCTCTCTGCACATTTTAATTGTGCAAGGCAACTGGCAGCTGGTACAAATTGGAGACATTCTTCATCTTTTCTAATTTCTTTAGAAAGTTGATTGGGAATTCAGTAGGTAAATGAGCACAGAAATGGCTTTAAGTTACCTTGTTTCATTGCCTCCCCCACTCCTCCCACTCATCTGCACAGCGCTGCCCTCATCACCATCCATCTCTCTACCACAGCAGTAATATGCCTAAGTGAACTTCTGTACAGGTGGTCCATTTCTTTTCTGTTGCCTGTATGAAGCAAAATATTTGATTAAATCTCTTTTTTATTTCATTTCCTATTCTAATATCTATATCTCATTGAGGGCTTCTTTTCAGTCCCTTGTAAACTGTCGCACATCATGGTCAAGAATATTATCTCCAACATGCATGCAAAGAATTGAAACTGTCTTCTCTTTCAGTTAACTAGAAACAAAACAAAACAAAAAAGCCAGGCTTAGGTTCATTGTATTTAACTTAAGGTTTCCTCAACAATTCCAGGCATTTAAAGAAAAGAGGTTTTCTTCTGCTTTCAGAAAGGATTCATAGAAAATAATAAATTTTGTAATCAGGTAAATGTTAGAATTAAGGTTGTAAGAAACAGGCCTCTGATAGCTGGAAGTGATTTTATATTGATCATCTGGCTGCAGCTTAGAAGGAGGACTTAGCAGCAGAAGTGCAAGAAGTCCTGTGTCACTAGTGATGGAATCTGAATGTCAGCTTCTCTGAGTCTGATACTGATTCTTGCATGTTTCTTCCCAAATATCACTCAGTAAATCCTTTTACAGAACTTCCTTCAATCTGGTGTGAACAGCCATCAGTGGAGATTTTCTTCCTCATGAAGACAGCTAGTTTTGTTTCTGACTAAAACAATTCTGTTGCCCAGATGAATGAAAGCTACCGTACTTTCATACTGAAAAAGTAGATCTAAGTAGCATTGCACATCTGTTCTTCAGACAGAACTGACACAGGTGACACATGAGGATGAACTTGGAGTGAGAAGGAAACACATTGTAGATGGACAGTGGCAGTGGGTAGGATGATATGGGCTTAAGCCATCCATTAAGACTTCAGCTTTGCTGAAGATATCCCCAGAGATCAGTTGTTCAGAGATCCAAACCAGGATAGGCAGAAAATCCTTTTTGTGACTTGCTGATTCNTGGATCTTCATTTGCGAAGCCTAGCCACGACCACGATTCCTACAAAGCTAAAAACAAGAAGGACAGAATAGTATAAATTTTATAACACAGTATTCCCATAATGGACCAGATCAAAGGTACATCTAGACTCCTAATCTTGTTTCCAGCAGGTCTATCCTGGATGGTTTAGCATGGAGAGAAAAATGGTACAGTTCCACCAGACACAAGGGCTCAATGCAACTCCTCATTGCAGCAGAAAAAGCAAGGTTCTCCTCCCATTCCCTTTTCCCCTCTCTCCCTCTCTTTATTCTGCTCCTGGCTGCACATTCCTGCCCCTTACCCTGCACTTGTGAAGGTGTCAGGTCTTCCATAAGCCACTGCAACCTGTTCAGTATCAAGGAGTTTTCTAAACTGAGTCTCATAGGCACTAGATCTGATTTAGGAGATAGAGCAGATAACGTTGACAAGAGCAAAGGGAAATGAGAAAGTTAAAAAGAGGCAGAGGGAAAGAGCCCTTCTGCCTTGAGCAGCAGCAAGCTGTTAGATTTATCTGGCTGCACACAGAAAAGCAACAACACTGAAGTGTTTATCTGTTTCAAAAACTTGATGAAATCATGTCCTATTTCTAGCTCTGTAGACCTACGAGCTAGAAGATGTGCAGGTAATCATACTAGTTCTACTGAGATCCTCACATGCTGACATTAAGCATGTACCTACATTGACACGTTTGGGCTCATTTTCTCAGAGTGAAGCCCTAAACCAGAGTGGCAATACAACAGTGCTGGCAATGAAAAGCCAGACCAGCTCTGCGGCACTGCTCCTTCCAGTTCACAGCTCTTACACACATTTGCTGACATCAGCTATTGAATGCCCTAAGATTTTCAAGAGGTAATTTAAAACCAAAGAAATCTAAGAAACTTATGTTTGTGGATATATAGCAGAAGAATTGGTCTAGAAATTACCTTTGAACTTGGTTATATGTCTGACACCAACTGAAATTACCAAGAGCGTATAATTATAACTATATTTTATCCCTTCAAGCATTATTTATTCTAGAAATGTGAATTTCTCAGAGATAGAGATTCTTGCTGTTGTGAACCTTGAACCCTCCTGTGGTTAAAATAAGCAAACAAAATAATCCAAACCCTGCAAGATCACATAAAATCTGGCAATTGCATTGTAATTCTGAAGGGATTTTATTTTTTTAATGAGATTTCTGCCTCTAAATCAAAATCAACAACAACTTCAAGCTTTAAATTGATTTTGGAAGGAATATGTTGTCCTTCTAGTTACTGATAGCTTTGCAGAGCACTAGTGTACCTCAGGATGATATAGATATAGAAGAACAACAGATGATCATTCGAAATAGATCTTTTAAAAATACATCTTAGCAATATGCTCTATATTTCTTCTTCCACTAACACATCCAGTCAACTTTAGAAGATGCTAGATCTCATTCTCCATTGCTCTGCTGTTGTTTTTAAGGTTTTCTGTGTTAGCAACAAGATTCTGCCAAATATCATGACATAAGGTGCCAGGATAAATCTACAGAAATGCAAAAATTATAGATTCATTCTCCACTGCTTTATAGTTCATATCGTCAAATACAGCTCTGCAAGACACCTGAAGAATGATCAGGTGATAATTCTCCACACCTACTCTTAACAACAACAGTGCTCTGCAAAACAGGGAGAGGAGAGTTATTTATGTGTTCTTGTACAAGTGACCATAAACAAGTGGATGCTCAAGCAAACTAACAATAGACTGCTAACAGAGGATGCTGTTATCCTCTTACGAGGGTGAAGAGAGACAAAATGAGTAAATATTTATATTATCATAGTGGCATGTAACTGGAGCTCAGTTGTGGAGGAAACAATGATTTACCAGCATGTTCCTTCTCTGTTGGGAATCCCCACAAACCAAGCAAAGGTTCAGCAGGGATAAAAAAATTCTGGCAGAAGAACTAAGCCAGATGAGAGAGCTACAGGGTTTCAGGACAGAATTTTCTCTGGGCTCAGAAGATGGCTAGCAAAAAAGCAATGTTTTCCTAGGCAAGAGTCATCACAGATGAGTACAAGAGATCTACTTGGGCACATGAGAGAAGTGCATGTGTGTCATGGCACAGAGCTTCAGCCCCAGAATCTCATAAGACATCTCTCCTAGAGGCTTGGTCTAAAGCTCTGCATTCAGGACCTCTCCTTGTAAGATAACTCTAGCCAGAACATCCTTAGCTATTGCAATTCTGGCTGCTTGTGCCATAACTCCACTAAGGGTAACCTTCCTCCAAAGCGCACCTGGCAAGTTACAGCATGTAGGTCATTCCTCGCCTACTGTTTTTTCCCAAATTGTCCATCCTTGTCCCACAATTACTTAGTCAATGGCCACCAGTTCTCCCACATGGAACACCTGAACAAGGCTTATAAGCCTCGAGCGCTTGGACTCTTGTGTCTCCCCTACTGAAAGATCACACAGAAAGTTAACTTTGCACAAGAATTTCCAATAAATTATTTTATATTTCAGACATATTTTTAGTCCTAATAGATGCCTTTGAGTGTCCTTGGAATGTGATTGCAGGCTATTTATGTGTATGTTGCGCGGTCTCAGTTTTAGGGCCTTTAGACGAAGGGAAGGCAATCGAACCACATTCTCTGCAGGAACTGAAAGGAGAACAAAAATGCTTTTTGGATGACAAGTTGTCATGTCCTCAGTGCATCTCTGGAGTAAAAGAAGGCAAACAAGGTGTGTTATCTGATGCTCTTCCTGTCCTTTTTGGATAAGAGGTTGAGACACCACCTTGAGACACAGAGAAAGAATACATCATGTGTCAATCGAGTGATGGTTAACATCCTAGGAGAATCTCTGAAAAGCAGTCATATGTGACAACACCTGCTTTTGAGCATTTCCTACACCATTGTGAAATACCAGTGGCAATGATGGGAGTAAACTGTGAGTATGACAGGAGTGGCAAAGGCAGGCAAACACTCAAAATGTGGTGCCGTATATAATGAAGAATATCCCTATATCCTTAGTAAGAGTTTCAGTGCACTAGTTTCATTCTGCAGCCATAGAGCCAATGTACTGTGATGGGAGACGATTCTCCATCATGTCCAGCTCACTGTGGAGCACTTAAAGCATAGACCCAGGTGTGAACTCACTCTGAGAGGTAAAAACAAAGCCGCATTATGTAATAAGATTGAATTATTATTTGAATCTCTTTTTCCATCCCTGTGGATCATTGATTTAACCTTCCTTGTGTTGTTCCCAGGATATTGCTAAAACAAGTAATCATAGCCTGAAATTAATCAGGATCATTTTTTGTATAACCCTGCAAGAGCATTTAGACTTTTGTTTTCTCTTTTCAATAAAGGAGCACTAACAATATCTTCACTAGGAACTGCAAAATATTTGCAAAATATTCAAATTGCACGGCCTTAGGGAACAAACACATAAGCTATTCTGTGTGTAGCCTAAGATTGAACTGTTATTTTCTCTCAGAGGAAAAAAACTAACCTTTTAAAGCCATCACTAAGGAGATTTCTATTTAGAGAATACGCAATAACTCATATTGAGACAAGATTTTAATCTCAGCAAAGCTTTGGATAATCTGCTGGCACCTGTGTTTGCTGCTCTTCCATCCCATTGCACTGCTTAGACTGAGGGCCAAAGGCCAGATCCTGCAAGCTCATCTGTGCAGTGGCAGGCCTACTTACATGTGTGAGAGGCTGGGCAAGGGAGAGGAAAAGGTTTTTCAGGATCTGCCCCTGAAAGTGTCACCTATGAGGAAATGACACCAGTGTCATCATCTTTTATATTGCTTTGGAGCCTCCTGTTTTTTGCCAAGTACTGCATTAGTTGGCATTATTTGTTGTGGTACATACCACACTGATATATTATACAGAGGTGTGTGAGGAAAAGCTGTGAAGTAGAGACAACTGTCTGAGGGAAACAGGTAGAAAGGTATTACCTAGGATGATTTTTGAAAGAATTGGGAAAGGTTTTTCAAATGTAGATCTAAGCTACTGGACACATCAGCCTGTGTGTGTTCTGGAGGGATTTTTATAACGGTTTCACAACACAAGTTAAGTGGTGACATTTTTAGTACTATGTAGATACTATGTAGATATGTAGATCATTCCAGATACTGTGGAGTCTTGTTGCTGCTGAGGTCTCTGTGCCTGACTGAGACAGGAACTCCAGCTAACAGGAGTCACATTTATTTGTTGGAGTTGTCTTTGCATCTCAAAGGAAGAGAAAGAAATGGGAAAAAAAATCATGCATGATATTTTGGGCTTGCAGTAAACGGTGCTGTAGAAAGAGATCATGTGTCTGGGCATAAGAAAGAAAAGAAAAAAATCTGCATCTGATGTCTCTTACATAGATTGCAACGCCTTAAAAACGAGCATTATTCATTTGAAAGGATTAAAAATAACTTCAGTTTTTTCTTCTCCTTTGATTCTATGATTCATGCTTCCCATTTTAAAGTCTACACTCTGTGAAGAGGAGTATGTTATCAAGGAAAGGAAAGAGGGTTTGCCAGGGACAGAAGGTAATTTCCTGTAGCAGGTGTGTACAGCAGGTGGTACACAGTGTACCTGCAACGAAAAGGTAGATTTAGGCTAAGATTTTATTTAATATGGAAAACTTATTGCATCCTGAGCCACTACTGGGGACGTGCCAAAAATCGTGTCTCCAGCATGATTTATTACGTGAAAATACCACCAAACTAATCAGTAGAATTACTAATTAATACAAATCTGCATTTTTGCATAAGCAATTAGTGCAAAGAGAGTGCAATGAAAGAGGAAGTTTGACTCATTTAATCTGTGTCTGTTCAAGCGGAAAGACCCACTAGGGCAAGGCACTAGGATCTACATTTGGATTTTTTTTTTCCTTCTGATTAGTTAAAGGAACTAAAAGGTCAAATTATCAATATTTAATTCAAATGGAAATGCATTTGTTCAAGAGGAAAGAAAACACTTTATTTAAACAAGGTGGGACTCTGGGGGTAAATGCCTGGATCAAAAATAATTAGATTTTGCAGTTACAACAGCATCTAAATCTCATCTGATAGGAATCCTTTTTCCTAATAACAGGGGTGGTTTGATATAGAGAGCAAAGACTGCTGATGTTATTTAAACTCTTGCTCGACCAGTAGCTGGCCTACAAATTACCAGTACAATTTAGACATTTCATTTAATGGTACATACTTCTCTGATTTTTTTTAATCAATTTGAATTATATTTTAAATCTATTGTGATTTCATAATTGTGTGCACTTGACTAAAAGAGTAATTTAAAAAGCTGATGATTACCTTGGTGGTGATGTATTTTCCATTAACTAAATAGAAGTTTACATTTATAGAATTAAAACAACAACAGCACATACCTAACGGGGAAAGCTCAATAAAATTAATACACTGAGTTTTAAGGGGGGAAAAAGAGCAGAAAATGCACCTTAATCATCCGCACCAATTTGGAGCTCAGCTGTACATGCATCCCGGAGAGATGCTGAAGAGCCCAATGCAGACGCACCCCAGCACCAAACCGGTGTCGGGGCAGTGTTTTAATGCTCTCTCCTCCTGCAGTGATTCCGGAGCGAGTTGATCGCTGCTCGGAGTGGCTGCCCTCCTCTCGGCCCCTCCTCCTGGGATTGGGGCGAGGCGGGGAGCCCGCAATGGGCCCGGGCGGGCAAATCCCAGCTAGCTCTTCCCGGGCTCGGCTCCCGGCAGCGGCAGCTGCCTCGGCACCGCAGTGCGCTGCGGTGGAATTGACGGGCCATGAGGAGCGGGGCCGGGAGGACAGAAGAGTGTAGTGACAATATACTTTTTTAAAAGAAAAAAATTATTATTTTTTGATAACTCTCGGGTTTTGTGTGGGTGCCCCACTGGTGAGAGATCCAGCGGGAAACATGAGAGACGAAAAGCCCTAGCAGCCCAGGCTGCCCGGCAGTAAATCACTCGCTAAATTATAAGCGCAGCTTCATCTCACTCCACTAGCTTTAAGCTATTTGGGGAGGCATCTTCTTCCCGCACTCTCGCAGGTGCAATATGAATCAATTATCTTAATTAAGATAATGCCGCAAACCCAAGAGATTTCCTCGGGAGCGGATTTCGGGCTCCGGACAACTGTAAGGGGTTTCCACAGCGCTGCTCCCCGCACAACCAGGACCACCCCCTCCTTCCCCACCTCTCTCCCTCCCTCCTAGGCCAGGGCTCATCCCCGGCGGCGCTCCGCGGAGGCACTGCGCTCCCCGCCATCGACCGCCGCTCCGGGCCCCAGCCGGCCTCGGGACTTCCCCTCCTGCCAGGGCCGGGAGGATGCAGCAGATGAGGCGTGAGCCAGGGGGCGAGGGGGGAGGGGGGGAGAACAGGCGGGCTGGAGCTTTGTTGGGACGCGTGCGGTTCGCGTGCTGCGCCGCAGGGGGGGAAGAGAAGGAGAGGGGAAGGAAGCAGAGAGAGAGGGGATACAGGAAAAGAAAAAAGGGGGGAAAGAAAAAAAAGGGAAAAGGAGGGAAAAGAGGGAAAAAAGAGGGAAGAAGGGAAGGGAAACATCCGTGAGGAAAAATAAGCAGAAGCCGAATTAGAAGCCAGATGGAGAAGGAGGAGTCTGTAGGTCAGGGAGAAAATAAGACATGATGGAGCGATAAAATCAAAGCGGCTGGGGAAAGAGAAGGGGCAGGGAAGGTGAGAAACTAGAGCCACGGAGGCAAGGGACGGCCCAAGCCAGGGAGGCAGAGCTGGCTGCCTGGGAGATCAGCAGGAGCAGAGATGCCGGAGGAGTGGGAAGCACGAATCCCGCGCGGCCTGAGCCTCTCCTCACCCGAAGCGCAGCGCCCATTCTCGGCCCCGACGGGATGCGCTGAGGAGTGCCTCGTAGATGCCGGCTTGGCTCCCCCACGGCCATGCGTGTCCCCGCTCCGGGCTCGGCGGGTCCGACTGCCTGCTACTGTATCAGTCTGCCTACTTGCCAGTTTATCGGCGATTTGTTGACTTTTTTTTGTGCTCGGGGAGCTGACGGTGCTGAACACGCTCAGAGGCACACAAGCATCTCGGAGCTCTCACCACTACCCGTGATTCTGCTTTCTGGCAGTGCCCTCATCCTGCTGATGTGCCCAGCGCCCTACACTCCCGGGTGTATTCCCAGCCAGTCCCATCCAAATGCGGGTGAAATTTTCCAGCAGCCGAGACAGGGCTGTCCCAGCCACATGCCACTCCCGCGCCCTCAACACTTCAAATCTCACCGCTCCCAAAACGCCGCCCGTTCAGCAGCCCTGGCAGCGCCCCATTAACGGGGTCGCCATCCCGAGGTGGTAGCTGGCCCGGCGGGACGCCCTGCCCATCCGCCCGGGACACGGGCCTCCTCCCGGTCCGTGCCTCAGGGGCACCTCTGAGGGCAGAGAGGGGCTCGCCACGGGCAAGGGCTGCCGTTAGGTGGGTAGGCATCGGCGCTACCCTTCCGGCCGTGCCGCAGGGAAAGGCCGCAGCAGCCAGTGACCCGCTCCAGCCCCACTCGTCCAACCCGGCGACACACACCGCACTGCCGCTCCTCGCTCCATACGGAGAACCGGCTAGCGTGGAAGTAACAAAACACAGCAAATTGTCCTCCGTATTTGATTACTGAGAAGGCAAACATCTCCCCGAACCCCCTCCTGCCTCCCCGCCAGTCCTAGGGGCTATGTAGGTCACGAACAGGAGAGAATCATTTTAAAAATAACTCGACCTGGAAAAATGTCTTTCGAACCCATCTCCGCTGGGCGGAATTACCAGTTTCGTACTGAAAGCAGCACGAGGAGAAAATAAATGATTTTTTTTCTTTTCTTTTATTCATTAAATATCCGGATAGCGCCTGCCGGCAGCAAAGCTCCCCGCGTTATCGTGCAAGGGTGGGGGGAGGTACCCCCCTCGTTAAAGCGCATTTCCCAAATTTGGCCGCGTTTGAAAACTACGCTGAGGCGTTTGAAGACGTTAAAGCCGTCGCTCAAGCGCCTTTCCTTCAAACTCCCCGTTAATTGTCGGTGTTTCCATCCAAAACCCGGGAAAAGCGGAACATCCTTGCCTCCAGACGGCAGGATGGACAAGACCGATGACCACAGCAGCCCCACTGCAGTTTGGGACGCCGTTTCCCCCCACCAGCGGCAGAAAAAGCCACGGTGGGGGCAGGGGAGCAGGAAGGATGGGGACAGAAAGGCTGCGGGGGTCAGAGGCGCCCGTTAGGAGCTGCTAAGGGGGTGGCGGCAGGGACACCCCGGAACAATGGGAACAATGCGGCTAGGGGCAGGCGGTCCCCCCGCGGCAGCGGCGCGGGCGGGCGGGTGAGGTGCGTAACAGAGCGGTAGCGCACCTCGCCCGCCCG
>VWZO01008825.1:148500-161332 GCA_013396975.1 Bucco capensis | reverse complement strand
CGCGGGGCGGGGGCTGTTGGGCGGTGCCGGTCGCTGCGGGTAGACAGACAGGTCCCGGTGCCGGCCCCTCGCCGCGCATCCTCGGTCCCGCTATATAACGAGGGAGCCCGGCGCTGCGCAACCTCGGGGAAAAAAAAATTAAAATATAACACGCTTCGCCCTCGCACGGAGAAGCTGCGCCGGGGTTATGAGACCGTCACCGCGCAGGAGAGGCTGAGCAACGGAGGTAATGGGAAAACGGGTTTCCCTCACACACACACACCTCCCCGTGGGACAGGGGTTGGCGGCGGCTATTGAGATAGGAGGGCAGCCTACTGGGGTCGGGGCGGCTGGGATCTGCCACTGCTTAGGTTTGTTTTGTCGCTTGCGGTCGTGGGAGCCGCCAGTCGTTCCTACCGGCGTGTGCAGGCAGCAGTGTGTGCACACACCTGTGTCCATCCACACACGCTCGCATGTATGCATGTGTGTACAGATATATATGTAAATTTATATGTGCGTCCATATACACACACATATATGTAAAAGTGTGTGTGTCCATACATGCATGTAACTATCTATATGTACGTGTATCTATACACACACATATTATATATATATATATATGCTTGCACCTATGCACCCCCTAACCTCCAGCTCCCTCTTCTCTGTGGAGGGTGGCCACCAAGGTCCCCCCACAGGCTGCTCCCCGGCGGGCGGGTGGCATTGTTCCTTCCCAGTGTGACCGGCGCGACCGGGGAATGGTCTCAACCCCTCAGGAAAGGCCCTTGCGGGGAGCAGGGGGATGGTGCCTGTTCGCGGCGGAAGGGATGACGGAGACGGCATGCCAGGGCCCATCCTGGTCCCGATCCTGCACCTGTTACCGCAGGTGGGGGACACGCAGCGCCACTGCTTGCCACCCTGCGGCGGGCACCCAGCGACAGTCCTGTCGGGACCGAGGGTAGTTCCCCAGGAGAGACTGAGTAACGTCGGTCAGGGGAGCAGGTACCTGGCGGCCGTCGAGGTGGTGAGGGAGCCCCGCGCAAGGCAGCGGCGAGAGGGAACCGCAGAGAGCGGCGGGGACTGGCGTCACTGACGGCCACTCGTCCCTGTGGGTCTCCTGTGTGTGTGTGTGTGTGTGTGTGTCCCGCCTTTTCCCCTCTTCGATTCAGCAAAAGTGAGGGGGAGGGTTTGTTTGTTTGTTTGTTTTTAAAACCGCTTGGTCTGCCTGCGTCGTGCTGCCCGAGCTGCCTCCCGCACATGTAATCTGCTTATATTCCCCGTTAGTATCAGCGAGTTACATAATGACATTTGAACATATGTCAACGTAATTATAAAGCAGGACCGCGGAGACAATTGAAAGTTTGCGCCGGGGCTTCCCGCAGGAGGGGTCCTGGGAGGGGAGGAGGAGTAAGGGAGAGTGAGGGCAACTGCTTCCCTCGGGTCAGTGCGCGGGGCCGTGGCTGCTGATCTGGGTGCTGATCTGTCTCTTTTCTGTCTCCCCCGCCCGTCGCAGAGGCTCACCATGACCAAGTCGTATAGCGAGAGCGGGCTGATGGGCGAGTCCCAGCCCCAGGGCCCCCCGAGCTGGACGGACGAGTGCCTCAGCTCCCACGACGAGGAGCACGAGGTGGACAAGAAGGAGGAGGACCTAGAAGGTCTGCACGGCGAGGCCGAGGAGGACTCGCTACGGAACGGTGAAGAGGAGGACGAGGAGGACGACTTGGACGAAGAGGAGGAAGAAGAGGAGGAGGAGGACGACGACGACCAGAAGCCCAAGAGGCGGGGCCCCAAGAAGAAGAAGATGACCAAGGCACGCATGGAGCGATTCAAGCTGCGGCGCATGAAGGCCAACGCCCGGGAGCGCAACCGCATGCATGGCCTGAATGCAGCCCTGGACAACCTGCGGAAGGTGGTGCCCTGCTACTCCAAGACGCAGAAGCTGTCCAAGATCGAGACCCTGCGCCTGGCCAAGAACTACATCTGGGCTCTCTCCGAGATCCTGCGCTCAGGCAAGAGCCCTGACCTGGTCTCCTTCGTGCAGACCCTCTGCAAGGGCCTGTCCCAGCCCACCACCAACCTGGTGGCCGGCTGCCTGCAGCTCAACCCGCGGACTTTCCTCCCGGAGCAGAGCCAGGAGGTGCCGCCCCACGTGGCGGCGGCGGCGGCGGGCGCGCCTTTCCCGGCCCATCCCTCCCCCTACCAGTCGCCGGGCCTGCCCAGCCCGCCCTACGGCACCATGGACAGCTCCCACCTCTTCCACCTCAAGCCGCCGCACGCCTACGGCGCCGCGCTCGAGCCCTTCTTCGAGAGTGGCCTGGCGGAGGGCGCCAGCCCCGCCTTCGACGGCCCGCTCAGCCCACCCCTCAGCGTCAACGGAAACTTCTCCTTCAAGCACGAGCCGGCCGCTGACTTCGACAAGAGCTACGCCTTCACCATGCACTACCCTGCCGCTGCCGCCGCCGCGCTGGCCGCCGCGCCCGCCCACGCCGCCATCTTCCCGGCCGCCGCCTCCCGCTGCGAGATACCGGTCGACGGCCTAGCGCCCTACGAGGGCCACCCCCACCACGAGCGGGTCCTCAGCGCCCAGCTCAACGCCATCTTCCACGACTGAGCCTTCCCTCCCGTCCCCACCCCTCCCCACGGCGGGAGGGAGAGGAGAGAGGGAGAGCCGAGCCCCGCCACCCGCCGGTGGCCACCGCCTTGTTTACAGGGGGCAGCCCTGCGGGTCCCGCCGCTGCCTTCGGGGCCGCCGCGTCCCCGCTCACTGGCTGTCTTGCTTCCGCTCCTCGGAGCGACGCTGTAAATCTGGGGTAGAGGCATTGGGATCGCGTCAATTACCTGATCGGGATAACAAAATCACAAGCAATAATTAGGATCTATGCAATTTTTAAACTAGCGATGGGCCAATTACAAAATATATATGAAATCTATATTTTTCAACCAACGTTTTACTACTTGTTACCTTTCCCATGCTGAATTATTTTGTTGTGATTTTGTACAGAATTTTTAATGACTTTTTATAACGTGAATTTCCTATTTTAAACCATGCAGCTTCATCAATTTTTATACATATTGGAAAGGTAGAATTATATCTAATTTATACAAAATAATTTAAGTAATTTAAACCAGCAGAAAAGTGCTTAGAGAAGTTATGTTGCCTTAGCACTTCTTTCCTTTCAAATAGTCGAAGAAGAAAAAAATGCACAATCTGGGCAATTTCTTTCCCATGAAAGTCTTTTTTTTTTTTTTTTTCTTTCCATTTTTTCTCCCCTTTCCCCCCTACAACAAGAACCGGATCCCCTAGGTCTTGAGAAGATATAAGAACGAGAGACTTATTTTCTATTAAAGCATATCAATTCAACACATTACTTGCACAAACTTGTATATAAAGATTATAAGCAAATGCCAACACCCTTTTAAAATTGAAAGCTGCTTGACTATCACATACAATTTGCACTGTTTCTTTTTAGTCTTTGAACCCCTTGGCATTCCGTGGTGGTTTTTTTTATGAGAATTTGAAGATGTTAATGTTTCCAGGCTATATAAATGCATGATTTTATACATGTTCACACAATCCGTGGATGTCATATGCTCATCTTATAAATCGGAACCTAAAACTAATCAGGTTGTTAAAGTCGGGCTATATACCTATTGTAGTCGATTAGTACGGTAGCTTGAAACAAATTCAAACCATTTAATCCGTAATTAGAACAATAGCTATTGCATGTACAATGCAGTCCAGAATAAGTGCTGTTTGAAATGTAACTGGTTCAACTGGAATCAATCTGTACTGTAATTTTGTTTGTAATCCTGTATATTATGGTGTAATGCACACTGGAATTTTAGAAAAACATCCATCCTTTGGCAGCAACATAGTATTGAACATTTGGTCAAATGTTGCATTTCTCCTTAAATGTGATTTTTTTTTTTTTCTTAGTGTAAGTAATTCCTATGGGATTATTGTTTTATTCGGATAGCTCATGAAAGGTGCAACACTTATTATTTGTAGAATAAAATTGGACTAAAAAAAAGGACATGGATTCTTTACTTACCTTGAGGGGGTCCAGGGGAAGGTGGTGATGGTAGTGGGTTGCTCGTTTGTTTACAGCGAAACCGGCCATTTGCAATGCTAATTTGTTGAATTAGGGCAATGGGGGCAGAAACGCGGTTCACCCGGGAGCTGCGGCTGCCGCTCTGGGCTGCGCCGAGTGCACCGCACCCGCCCAGGCTGCCCGCGGGCCGGGAGGCTCTGTCCGGTCCGGTGTGGTCCGGCCGCCTGCCCGCGGAGGCAGCGGTGGGGCGGCCCGCGGTACCTAGCTGGGACCAGAACACAGGGAAATGCTCCTTCGGTCCCGGCTCGGTCTCGCCGGCAGCGAGTGCTCCTTTTTCCGCAAGCCAGTCCCGCACCCAGTGCTAGCGATTCGCCCTCTCCCCCTCGTCCCAGAGGCGAAGCATGTTCTGCTTTAATCTTCACTGATTACTCTGGGTCTTAAGAAACCTGGAGAGACTACTTGAGGGACAGCAACTGCCCTAATGACCTGGAACAATTATCAACAGGTCGTTGACACCGACCCTCAGAAAACAGACTTAAGACGTTTGCTAAAATACCTTAAATGAGCCTCTCACAAAGCAGAGGTATTTCATAAATACTTCACTAAAGTCCAGCAGGAAGCGGACGAACTCTCCTGAGGATGAGGGCGTTTTTCCTGAGAAACCAAGCTACTGATGTCGATTTTATAAGGTGCCTATAGCTACGGAAATCGCACGCGTAAGCACTGCCAACCTGTACGAGTCCTGCAGCACCCTCACGCCCAGTTTAGTACTAAAACCACAGCGAATGTTAACTGTGACACCAGCTTGATGCCTTTGCAGCATCTCCCTGTACTTTGCCCCAGCCGCAGCTCCGCACTCCAAAACTGTTGCTGCATTTGAAAACGACAAAAGCAAAAGGTAACTTTTCAAGCACCCGATTAATCTTTCCCAGTGAGTGGCAGCACAACTAAATATACTCTAGAAAATCCAAGACGGGGAGAGAGGTGGAAAGAATGACACTTTTTCAGGTAAAATCGAAAAGGCTGGCCCAGGCTTGCTGGCCTTTTGGTTATGTGCCTTCTTCTCACACTAGAAAGATTCTTCTAGTGAGTCAAGGGGCAACTTACATGCCACCATCTTTTATTCAAAGGCAGGCACAGATGTTCCTTCTGCAGGGGAGGTTTTAATTTATGAAAATGATATTGTTTATGCATGAATGCACTCTGCATAACACACAGTACTTCCATCTGATGAGAGAAATACCACAGAACCAGTGCCAATGTCAGGAACATATTCTGCAAATTTAGTTGCTTAAATGTTTAATGAATATTTGGAAGGCATTTCCAAACCACAAGAAACCTTTTCAATTACCTTTTCTTTTCCATGGTTAATATAAGTCAACTCCTCTAGCCAATGCAATTTACTTAAAAGACCTACCTAGGCTATCTGAATGTTTGCTACTGTGATAGTTTAGAGAAAACATTTTAATGCTATGAGCAACCTGAAAAGGAGATTTAATTAGGTATTTTAGTGACTAGAGGCTCCATTTTACAAATTATGTGTGAATTTTGTTATTTCAATTAGTTTAGGGTTTTTTTTCCCATCTTTATAAAATGTCGGAGATCTCCTCCCTGCTTTTGCTGTTGCTTCTGATGCCTCTATGATATTATCTTTTTCTTACCATTGATATCAAGCCAAATCTTGATATTTCTGCTGATGACTACCGCAGGAAGGTCTTTCAAGGTCTCTTCCAAAGGAAAGAATTACTCACACTGTTCCTCTCTTGTAACATGTTGCTAACTAACTAAGTCTATAGTGGTATTATCTAACTTCCACATGTAGAGGAAATTCTGGTGTTGGGTCATACCCACGCACATACTGGGTCATCCAGCACAGACTTAGGGCTGGTTTTATGGCTTGTTTGGACCAGTGTCCTTTCTCTTCCTTATGCCATACTTCTGACAGCAGAAATTGTTCTACCAGCAGTGCATGTTTGAGAATACCCCAGTGCAATCTCTGTAGGTACAGTGCACAAGTGAGTCACAGCTTGTAGTTTTCCTTTCTTGGTTTTCTGAAGCAACAGAATAGAGACTGGAGGTTGTGGACCCATCATGGCCTGTAATACAGCTGAGGACCCAGCTATGGCAGAGAGATGTGAAATGGTGAAATTCCAGGTTACATTCACTTGGAGACTGAAGCCTCAAGTTTTACATAGCCCAAATGAAAGTTGTGCCTGAACATCACTGGAAGTTCACCCAGTACCTTCATGAAGGAGGATTCCCCAAGAGAAAGGAAGTAGATTTAAGGAGAGTCAGGATTCCTGAATTCACCAGAAAACAAGACTGCTGCTTTCTCCAGAAGATACTCTTCCATAATTTTAAACTAATATTAAAAAGCAACATACAATTCCAGAGATAATACGAATTAGCAGAACTAATTCTAAACTAAGTCTTGAAACCAAGTAAAACAAATTGTCTCTACATTTTCTAACCGTAAAAATTCCTGTAGCTGTTGTAACTGATCAAGACAGGATTCATCATGACCCTTAACAATTGCTTTTGATACTGAAAAATATGTCTCCTGTTTTGAAGGAAAATTCCTAACCCAACACAGTACTTCTGTACAAAGAATCATCTTGTCAAATAGTTTTAGAAATTACAGAGTTAAATTCCATTCTCATGTTTATATATAAAGTATCTAAAGGTTAAAAAAAACCCAAGCAAACAAAACCTACTCAGTACTCACTCATTACTAATGAGGAAGAACTGACAGAAATGAGACAGAGTTCTGCCTGGTGCTATATCAGGGAAAGTATGCAGAAATTGAACTTTGTCTTTATTGATCATGATAGGTTTTATGGTCATTATTTTTAGAAATTATAACCAGTCTACACTCTTTCCTTAGCTGTAAATCTCATATTACAAAACCTTGAAAAAACATAGTACATAAATACATATTTAAACAGCAAGCTGAAGATCTACAAATAGTGTTATTTAAACATGTACATAGCTGTTTTTTAAATAATTCATATATGTATTTAACAAACTGTCAGAAGCTATGCAATACAAAATTAGAACTGACGATGCTCTCTAAGCATTCACTAAAGTATTTAGGTTGCCTACAGGGTATGTAAAACATAGAATATCAGACCTGGCTTTTGCTTTCTTAGCTTGTAGTAGTTTGCAGCATACAGTTAGCTGCATTTTGTATGAAATAGAAGAAATTTAGATTTACATGATTTGCCAACATTTTGGTGGCAAAACAACAATAAACAATATTCAGAGTAAAAATTTATTACCTTGAAAATAGATCATATCAACCTTAATGCAAAGAAAAAAATGTCCTCTGATAAACACATTCTCATTTTATATTCCTTCATATCACTGCATTTTCCTCTATTATTCTGTTTAAGATTAGTCTCAAAAAACAAATTCAGATTCAGACTCCATTCTTGCAGCGTCTTATCCCTGCATAATAATTTCACTTCATATATTGTGTAATAAATTTGTGTTCTGCTTAATGCCTTTTCTTCTAAGTCAGAGCTGAATTAATATTGAGAGCTGTAAAAGAGTCTTTTCTAGAGCAGCAATGTAAGAAGGGAACACACTTACAAGAGCTAATATTTGCAAATGAACAGCTGAAGTATAAATGACTACACACTCAACCTTCATTGCATAAACAGACACTGTAGCCAGAAAAACATACAAGCCAAGGGTATGCTGCCAATTTAAAAATTTAGGTTTCTCCAGAAACAAATCTCTATTAGCTACTGAAACAAGCCAGCTACCAGAAATGCCCAGTTGAAACCTCCAGATGGGGCATATTTTTCTCATTTCCTTCTCATTTCTTGCCTATTCACCTAGTTGCACTTTTCTATGCATTTTTCTTGAGGTGAGAGGATTTATTTTCTAACAGCATGCTTTACAAGCTTGCTCTCCTTCAGTAAAAGCTAGCTGTACTTTCCTCACCATTTCTGTCAGAGGTTGTTCTACCTCTTTCACAAGGTTCTTATGGAAGAAACTTCTAAGACTCCCACTACTTCTTCATATCTAGACAGTAAGATTATTTCCTTCATCCAGAGAGAAACACTGATAGTTATAGAGAGATTATCTCATCTCCTTGTTTCTTATGACCTCGTGTCCAGGCCTAAAGAACGCTGCCCTTTTCTAGTTCATCTGCCTGTATTCAAGCCCAACACCCTGGCATTGAATGGGCTTGTGTAGCTATCTGGAATCTTGATTGAAATTGGCTACACACACATCTGCTTAACTTGGTCCAGTACCTTAGGCCCTACCTGACTTGTGGTTACTGTGGGCTCCATTCCCCTTGTAAAGCAGCCTACCCTTACTGCTCCTTGATGCTCTTCCTCTTATGCTGCTAGCCACTAGGGTGCTGAGGCCACCACCAAGCCTTAAAAAATCTGACCTGCCTTATCTGCAACCCCTCCCACCAACCCCACCAAGGGCTTGGACATCTATTTAAGTTCCACCTGAGGCTACTAGTGTTTCTTTGAGTGATACTATGGGATGCTAGTCTCTAGTTCAGCTACAGCCCTGCTCTGACTGTGAGATCTGCTAGTCTAGATCTGGTAAACCAATGGCCTGGCTTGGCCTTTAGTCCTGTCTCATCACTGAAAACTTAATTTATGATTTGTATTCTTAGGGAATTCTAGCACACAGTCTGGGTTTCCTCACTCCCACCAGGTAAGTCCTGGCCAGAAATTTCTCTGCCTTGCTAGCCCTGAGGGTCTGCTTGGCTTCCTGGCTCTTAGGGAGCAGCTGGCCCTTGCTGTTTCCTGACAATGCCTTTGCTTCCTTTCCTTGTGTGCCCCTTGCCCTCTTTTTACCCCTTCTACTTTACTTGAGCAATTTGCTTTAAACACAAATCAAAATATGTTAAGGCATGTTCTAAGGCAGCTCCACAAGCTCTCTAAGTAAGTAAAACAGAGTAATCTGGGATTCAGATTATAAAACTCAACACACAACTGTTCTGTAGACTCAGTTCTAAGAATTTTTTTATTCCCCATGTACTGTAAGAATGCAAACTTTCCATACTTGCTACTAGAAAAAGAGAATAGCCACGTCCCGTAGAGAACTGCTGATGAACTAGAATGTCCTCATGCACTGCATGTTTAGTCACAACTAAATTGAAGGAGGGACAGTAAACTCAAAGTGTTATTTTTTTGCATGGAAAACATCAAATATTAGTAAATATTTGAAGAATACTTTTTGAGGCTATCTAAAGAGCTGCAAAATCTAATTTGAATGATTTTAATAAAAAATGTCCCTCAACTTCCTTCTTACTTATATAGGGCTTCTCTATGTCTATGTATCTATCGCCATTGAATCACAGTGTACTTGACAGAGCAGGAAAACAAAACAAATTTTAGCTGCTTTGGGTGACTTGCAATGCCTTTTACATCATCCCTATTCCTTGTGCAGCATAGCATTTCTAGTTGACCCTTGATCATTCTGACATCACATGTATGCATATGCTCCAATTCCCAATTCTGGCTATGATCAAAGTTGAAGAAGAAATCAAGGCTGTCACTTGTTGGCTGGCTACTGTACAAATCCTGCTACACATTTACTGTTCATCTTGTGTCTTTCTTCTTTTCCCTAACATGGGAACATCACTACATGAAATCATCAATACACACAACCCTTACAAGAAAGGACAAGGAAGTTCTATGTGTGAGACTTCCAGACGGTCTGGAAAATAGATAAAAGTTTAGGGCTAGACTATTCCATATTTTTCCAAATTCAATATGCAAATCTGAAACTTATCATTTTACAAAACAAGTCTATTAGAGTAGACTTGCTGAGAATGTTTTTTTTTTCCCCAGGAGAAAGTGTCTGTCTTATACTTGCAAAGGATTGTAAGGATTGAGGATCTGTGAACAGTAGGAAATCAATAGTGAATAGACTTGTATATTCCTCCTATGGTTTTTGTTACTACATGCAGTTTCCTTACTATTTTGGTTTTTACTACTACATTTTAGTATCTTAACAGTTACTGATTTAATACACCTTTCAAGTAATGTCAATAGAAGGGTGTTAGAAGTTTTAATGACATCAGTTGAAGGGTATCACAGGTCTTTTAGGAAAAGCAACAGTCTTCCACTGATGGTGCTGAAAATAGCATTATTTTATGGTTCTAAGACAGTTATCAGCTTATCTTTTCCTGTACCTTATGGGAAATTATCTGGTGATGATATACAATATACTTAGATGGCATGGGCTAATAAATGGTCTCAGAAACAAATACACATGACTTCAGAAGATCATAAAGGGCATACGGCCTCAAAATTGATTCAAGTCTATCTAGTTTTATGTTGTGCTTTATCTTCTAGTTAATGATTTAGCTTTCCTTTTGAATGACATCAATGTAAACATGTTAAAGACCATTGATGCCAAATACAGACACAAGTTTAATTGGTTCATCTACTGTTGCACCAGAATGATAAATTTGTAAGGCAAGCTTGTTTGGCTTGTGGTTTTTCTTGCCTTGTCGCAAAAAAATGTGTTTTGCATAAAACTTTCACTGTTCACACAATTTCAATAATCTGCACCTTGCTTTATCTGATTACTCTGCAGTCAAGATATTTATATCCCAACAAACATCTAAGGAACAAAAAATATTGGCACAAAGTCAGAAAAAGACTACTGACACAAAGAGTTTTAAGGAAGCAGAAAACTTACATGGTTTTGTTATGATTTAGAAAAGCAAATTGGTGAGGGCTACATTTCAGTGAAAGTGAAAGTGTCAGTGTCTCAAAGCAAATTGCTGTTTTCCTTAAAATCTTCCAGGCTCAGGGGCACCTTATACACTGTAATTGATGCTAGAGCTCTAATGTGATTGTCATCAGTGAATCTTATGGTATCTCTGAATAAAGCTGTCATACTTCCAGACAGTAAACTCTATAATATAGAGAGCAGGAGTAAAGAAGCCATCTCCCTCCTCTGCACTGAAGCTTTGAGGGTGAGGGATGACTCTGCAACCTTTTGGGTACACTTTCTGTATTGGCCCACCTGATACAGAATCTAATAACGTACAGTTTATATCAGATTCTTAGTCATTGTGTTCCTCAGGTGTTACAAAGGGTATACGTAGCTGTGATCCCTCCACCTAGGTTTATAATACTCTGTTTTGCAGTGTGAACGTCATGGTATTTATCTTGAGGCTAAGCACCAGACACAAATCATGAAAGACTTAACCTTTTTAGTATGAAAGGGCTATTATAACTTTATGACATAGTTTTTCTAAAGCTTAATAACAGCAATATTATTAATGAAAATAGAAATGCAGAAGATACGTGGGACTCGGACAACAAAAAGCTCTGTAGCTCGAGCCTTCCTTCACTACTCTTCTTGGGAAACTCAGAGTAACTCAAGAGAACAGAACCGTAAGAATCCAGAGTGCCTTTTGACCATTCTCGCTGTTACCCTGTGAAACACGGTACCTAATTTAGGGTCCCAGGTTTGTGCCGGTACCCGGCGCAAGCTGGGCAGCCGCAGTAGTGCGGTGGTGCCAGGTGCCAGCCTGCGCTCGGTCCAGGCGTCCCGGCAGCATCCTGTCCCGTCGATGGTAGCGAAGGGCTCCCGCTCCGCGGCGGAAAAGCTTTTCTCTAGGAGGAACTCGGAGCGCCCCCGGACAGCCTGACTGTTCCTCTCCCACCGCTGCGTGTGAGGTGAGAGCGGCGGGAGAAGACTCCGCTGACGACCTGGGACGTGCGCCCTCCCGCCAGCCCCTGGGCGGCNGTGGCGGCCCCGCCGGCTGAGGCGGGAGAGGAGCCGCTCCTTAGGGGCATCTTCGAGATCAGCAAGAGGAGCTGCGACGTGGTGCTGAGCGCCCGGCGGCTCCGCTGGAGCCCCATCCTGCCCGAGAGCCCCACAGGTGGGATGGGGCGGCGCAGGGGGTGTCTGCCGCGGGGCCGGGCTCAGGTCCAAGTCGCCTGCTGGAGCGGGCGGCGGGACCGCCTGGGGCCAGCTGGACTTCCCGCGACGCTGCGGGGGAAAGGCGATCTGCAGCTGGGGCCTCTGTAGGCAGGGCGATGGAGAGTCGCCTTAAAAATGGATTACTGTAAACTAGTTAAAGACAGTGGTGTCAGGTATGTCTCTGTCCTTCAGGGTTATGCTGGTGATTAAAAAAAAAAAACAACAAACAAAAAGATTTCCATAATGCAGTGAACATCTTGTACCTGAACCAACTCTTCCTGGCAAGACTCTTTCCTTCTTGGCGGGAATACGAAAAGGACAAAATGTAAGAGAGGGTAGTTTTATGGCTTCTTAGTCCCAGGCAGAACAGTAATAGGATTTGATTTTGTTTCTGCTGTATCAGCTTTTCTGGGCTTACTCTGTTTGACAGATACACAAATTGAGGCATGCATAGGTGGGTANGCCGCAGTAGTGCGGTGGTGCCAGGTGCCAGCCTGCGCTCGGTCCAGGCGTCCCGGCAGCATCCTGTCCCGTCGATGGTAGCGAAGGGCTCCCGCTCCGCGGCGGAAAAGCTTTTCTCTAGGAGGAACTCGGAGCGCCCCCGGACAGCCTGACTGTTCCTCTCCCACCGCTGCGTGTGAGGTGAGAGCGGCGGGAGAAGACTCCGCTGACGACCTGGGACGTGCGCCCCCCCGCCCGCCCCTGGGCGGCCGCGGCTCCGCCCCTGTCTGCGGGGCGGGCCGAGCGCTGCCTTGGCAGCCGCCGGGACGCCACCAGCAGCTGGTGCCACGGCGCGGTCGGCCGCCATGCTGGGCGCCGCGGCCCCCTTCCTCCGCCCGCAGAGACGTGCCTGGCCCGAGCGCTCGGCCGGCGGCCGACCCCCG